>DWNE01002198.1:0-19518 GCA_018249875.1 Cecropterus toxeus | reverse complement strand
ACACCTGATGGTAAGTGGTCACTACCGCTCATGGTCAAGCATTTTTTTATCAGAATGAAGTAGCAAACGAGCAAGCATCCCATCTGATGGTAAGTGATTACTGCCGCCCATGGACATTTTTAAGCAACTTCATATAAAACAGGGGTTCTATATGAAGTCGCGTTGCTACTCTCGAGGACTGAGATGGTCGCCTCATATAAAAGTGAGCCGGCAGCCACACGCTTCCACCGTAACGCAAGAACTCCTTTACGCTAGAATTAGGTGTGGCGGTGGTACTTCCCCGGTCGAACTACATTGGTTCTATCACATGGCAAGTGTTTGACAAGATAAAAACATAAATAAACATTATCAATCATGACCGTAGATCTAATCTCTAATCGAATCTACGTTCAGGCTTGTAATTAATCAACATGCAGGAAATGTCAATATAATTCATATCTGAAGCAAATGACACAATTAAACAATGGTAGTATAGTTTTTCGTTTATGCTTTTAATAAGACTTATGACAAACGAGCGTACATCTACCTGATAGGTCGACATTGTTGTCTATATGCATCTAACCATCCATAATGGGTGACCTGTCTGACGCCGATCACAGATGGCGGAGCGGTCACCATACCGGTCTGTCGTGCAGTGGGTCCCGGGTTCGATTCCCGGCAAGACAGAAATATGAATGATGAGTTTAGATTTCCGTTCTGGGTCTGGTTGTTTGTGTATTCGTTTTTGTGTGTCCATGGCACCCACGTCACAGGAGAAAATCCTAGTGTGGGGCTATGAGTGTAGAAAGCGTTTTATCAGATTCAAGTAGCAAACGAGCCTGCAGTCCACCTGATGGTAAGTGGTAACTGCCGCTCATGTACATTTGTAAGAGACTTCATATAAAAAAGAGATTCTATCTGAAGTGTATCACAGATGCATTGCTACTCCCGTGGACTGAGATGGTCGCCTCATATATTAGCCGGCAACCAGACCCTGCCAGCGAAACACAAGAACTGCTTCATGTTACAAATAGGTGTGGCGGTGGTACTCGGTCGAACTACATTGGTTCTACTACCTGCTAAACTCCTGATGACTAAGATGGTCGCCTCATATATAAGTCAGCTGCTCGACTAAATCCAAGAACTCCTCCGTAAAAAAACACAGGCAGATGCACCGTGTTCATTTTGTCACTCAGTCGCCTTCAATGACACCCGTCGCAAGACGGGAATGGTGTTTTTCGAGATACCACACGGTGAACAAATAACTCCTTAACACTTAACACAAAAATTGTTTCCAGCAGAGCAACAGCGTATACGACAGCACGTTATTCGAGGCGGGCGGCACGACACCCATGAATCCGGTATACAGTGCCTCTTTACAGAGCCCCGACTCCATAGCATCCGGCCAATCCATAGACATCGTTCCCAACGCCTTCCAAACATGATGTCCGTAATAAACTAAAACAGATCCAAAGATAATATTCGTCGTAAGATTAGCGTTATCGAATAGGTTAATTTAGTGCTTACAGAGTGGTTTATCGATCTCGCATTTTAAGGTTTTTGCGTTTTTTTTTTAACTTTCAAGTGCATCGTTTATGGCAGAGTCACCTTGGTCTTAACCATCAGTGTTGCCAACTCTCTAAAATGATTGCCATCAAAATAAATAAAAAGTTTAAACACGATTTTGTTTTTATAAAATTGTGATAGTTTGTTTAGATTTGCGTTTTGTTTTAGTTAATTTAGTTTACCATATTTTTGGTCATATTTAGTACTTTTTTGCCCGCTATACATAAATGAATATCTCTCTTTTCATTTTTTTTTTTTAGTTACAATCTTTGAATGTTAACATGATCAATAAGACCGAGGTAACTTTTGTTCACTAAAAATATTTTTACAGGACGATAATAAATTTAAACAGCTTTAAAACTGTCCACTATATGCGAGATCTGAATTTGAATCTCATTTGATCTTTGTTCTCGTCTTCAGTAATTTTTAACTAATTTCTTTTGTGATAGCAAGAGCCAGTGATCAGTCGAAGAATAACTTTATCCCGTTCTGCTTTTAATGTAAGTTATATGGTTTCTGGCACGAGACTTGGTTGGATAATAAGTACATAATTTAATAATTACAGCAGTCATTTGACCGATGTTTTGTAGAAAAATAATAATAGTATCGATTCATCTTTAAACATAAATTAGAAAATATTTTGTCGAAAAATTATCGCGAGTAGAATCTGTGCCAAGTTCTCTGAGAATTGTAAAGTCGTGCATTCATGAAGATTTAGCTAAATATATGTTAAACTGAAGCTATTATTACTTTTATAAATTAAGAAAACTACTTTGAATGCCAAATTTGAAAATGTACTGCAAGAAAAGTAAGGGTTCATTTCTTTGAAACCTATTCCTAAACCTATCACATCTTTTAAGGCTAAATTTTTCGACGTTTTAAGATTGCAACATCCTCTTTTATTAAAATCATACTGAAAACTCGAGTTTCGTGCCAGAATCTATACTTGGTTCCATCCACATTACATTCATATAATAATAAGCTAATAAAGCTTCCTTGGAGTTTTTATTTAGATGGATAACTCAATTATATTTTGGATAAGAAGCAAGTAAGTACTCACCTATTACTGACGCATTATTATAGGCATGGTTTATTAACACTCAGAATTTATTACAAATATGTATAATAAAATAATTATTACCTATTCCTTCTTAGCCAATGCCTTTTTGTGTTTATGGACTTAAAGCAAGTTACTGATTTAATAATCAAAATCAGAATTTATTGTTTGCCCAAATTAGTCAGTGAACAAAATTGCCATATAAATAAAAACTCCTGTAAGGATATCAGAATTGTATATAATATAATATATATTAATATGTCACATTATAGTTATTTTTCGTTGCATGATATAAATTCATTTAATCGTGTGTTATTTTGATGTTCCTTTCAGACTGCAGATGTTTATTTACCTACCTGAAATAATTTTTGATATACTTTATTTTTTGTGACTTTAGCATAGAGGGTAGTATGTGACACTTTTTTGAATTGATTTGGTCAAGATTAGACATGAAATTTGTATGTTTTTTTCTACTACCTATAGTATTGACCGTTCGTTAACAAGTCTTAGATGCTTGTAAAGGGAAATATTAGCAATAATTTAAGTGTAATTTTGTGGAATTAAGGCGGTTTAGATTCAAAGGTCGAAAGCGCTCATTATGTTAAAAACGGGTGGATTTATTGCTAGGAAACATATACTATTTTTTCATAATCATTAGTGTTTTGATGGATATCACAATAAATCAAGGCTTGCTATAACTACAATTTGTTAACAGATTGAAATTTTGAAAGCAGATTTGAAGAAGAATTTTATAAGATAACCCGTTCCATTATATTGAATATTTGAGCGTTTTCGGTCTATAATACCAATATTGCAATTTTAAATTCATAGTATAAACATCCCTTGGTTGCTTTTCTATAAGTTGTAGTTTGTAGTTTATCATATCTTGATCAATATCGTTAATTAATGAGTGTTAAGGACAGCTTGTGAGATCATTATCATTTCTAGTAGTCATACTATTATTTTATTCGAATAATATATACCAAGAATAAATAAGCAGTATTTTAGTTTACCAAGTATTATTTAAAATCATACTACGGTACACACTGAGTGATTGTGCATGTATGTATGTATGGCAATTAATAATAACATTGATTTTAATAATTATCTTTCAAACACCTCTCCTATGTACTATGAATCTTCATGACAACTTTCGGATTTTGTCTTTGTTTTCAAACTGTGATGGTTTACCTACTTACTGTGTTTTGTTGATAATTTATAGTTTTGTTGTTTAAGATATTCTCGGTTGCAAAAATAAACTTGATTATGCGTGTGGGTTATCTTTAATGACCTATTTAAAAATACTTTATTTAGCAGACACTAAACTAACAATTCATTTAATATTAAATGGACTCTTAATAAAATTATACACATTAAAATGGATTGTGTTTGAAGTTGTAATCCGTAACCATTTTCGTAAGGATGTAAAATAAATCATACTAAAATTAATATAATTTGATAACTTACATACAAAAGAAACAATAAACTCTTATTTATTTTCTACTTTAACGAATATTTTGTATCAGTTTGTAGAGTTTATTATATAAGGTATATAAAATATGCAGTTTTGTATAAATATATTTTTTCAAAACACTGAAAAGTACATAGTTTTAAATGGCTAGATGTGCTCTCATGTTGGACTATACAATATATAGTCCGTTAATGATCCTAGTAGCATTTCAAAAGGCTGTCTCAATAAGTTGATTGTTATTCCTGCCAGTATATTGTTTTTTACTAATATTAAAGTTGCAGTATTTACATCATTTTAAGGCAGTTGAGTTCACAAAAAGATTATTAAGAATTCCGAATGAAATAGTTACACTAATATTGGTCATCTATCCATTTAAGTCTATGAAAAATTAATGCTGTGTCAGTAGTCAAAACTTACAGTAGCTAGTCTTAGGTTTGTATTTGAATTGAAAGTACTGTTAAATCGTAGGTGCAGAATGTTAATTCGCGTATGTATATAAGAGCAGGAATTTAGTTGTAATGTGAATGATTCAATTTCTAGATGAAATAAACGAATATAACAGATATGTGAAATTTACTACAATAAGCTTTGGAAAATTGTAATACAACTCTGATTTTGGTGTGTTGTTTAATGATCTTATTTCGTTCGAATAAAGCGATTTCACGCTATATTATAAGTGTGGATGTGGCTGTGTTTGAAACTTAATCGATTGATATTGTTCAAACTGATTATAGCACATTATTTTACTGTCGCGTTAAGCAACATCCCTTCTGTATTTTAAATATGGCAAAGCGTATTATTGATCATTATAATTTTGCAGCTCTTGCTCAAATACCTTAATCTAGATCACTAATCATGATGTCAATTCAATTTTTCAGCTTATAATTTAAAGACGAATATGGTATTTTCCCTTGCAATTGTGATAGATCACATGATGTATGTATGTAGTACCCATGTGAAATTTATTTTAAGTGATATTTTGGTTGATGGCATATATTTTTGTTATTTTCTGTACTAGGAAACTATTAAAGTAATAATTTTATTGAAAAACTTGTTTCAATTGATCCCTCTATTTCCAAATTCTACTAATTTGCAGGAATAAATCCTTAAATTAAAATATATAAAATTAATAAAACTAAAGTATTTATTAATCTGTTTAGTGATTTAAAACAACTCGACATTATTTATACATACAAGCCTTCACAACGTTGAAAGTAGTAAACTATAGAAATTATTAATAATAAATAAATAAATACCACTTAAAAGTAGATATTGTATATTACGTCGCATTTGGATTTATAAACGTATACTATTTGAGCGAAGATTATAATTATTAAATTTAAAAAAAGGTACGATGTAATACAAAGACATCTTGAAGTCGTGTGTCGATCCGGTGGTATTGTAAAAATATCGTAACTGAGAATTTGTAAGTGCCTTCGTAGGCCTATGCAAATAAAGATTTTATTTCATATCATCTTAATTTTATCATTCATAGAAATAGTAGCTGTAATGTTATGAGATTTAACACGCTAAGGACCTACAGTTAAAAATATTAGGTTATAATGCATCAAACCTAATTTCATTTCTGGAATGTAATGTATTGATAGTAAATATCACAAATTTTAACATTAACGGATCATCAACCATCGTTAGAAAATTTACATGCCTAGAGGTATACAATAACAAATGATGATATCAAGGGCGTATTTTCTATGTTACATAAATAAAAAACAGTGTAAAAATTTTGATAAACTTTATTAAATTACGAATTATTTTTATTTTTGCAGGGTCTCTTGAATAAATTGATGTTTTAAACAATCAGTTACTGATGGTCTTTGGCTGGGATCCAATACTAGCATTTTGTCCAAAAGGTCTTTAAGTTGTAATATTTTCCTTTCACCAGTTGGGGTTTCATCTTTACTATGTTTTTTCAATTCCTTGAGCAGGTCCCGTGTTACTGTAATGTTACTAATTTCAACAACTTTTTCTCTTCCAGTAAACTCATCCTTCTTATGCAAAAGAAAATGATTATTGTAGTTAAAATGTTGATCTTTAAATTTTCCTTTTCTTATTAATCTTCCTGGGATTTTGCCTTTGAGGTCCATAAAACATTTTAACATCTTATTGTTAGAATTTCCAGTGAAGAGTATTTTTCCTGTTGCCATTTCGTAAATAGTACAAGCAGCTGACCACATATCAATGCCACTTTTGGATGTCATGCCTAATATTATTTCTGGAGCCCTGTAAAATCTTGAAACTAAGTAGGGTGTAGGTTCATTGTCATCCACTTTTGTTGCGGAGCCAAAGTCACATAATTTCAAAATATTCTTTTTCTCATTCACTATAATATTGTCAGGTTTTATATCTGCATGAACAATACCCAATTTTTTTAACAATCTTAGAGCCATTAACAGTTGCCTGCTGTAACTCATTAAAGCTTTAATATGTAAACCATTTCTGCCATATCTTTTTAAAACAGTTCTTAAATTAATGTGTAATGATTCCAGTACTAAACATAAATGTCCTCTGTGCATGAAGTTTCTTAACAATTTAACACAATGATATTTATTTTCTGGGTCTGCATCATTTATTTCTCTCAATGTGGCAATTTCCTTGAGTCCAGTTTTGTACATAAGATGATTATTTCTAATAATTTTTATTGCAACATTCATATTCCTGTTATCATTATCTTGAGCTTGGATAACATTTGCAAATACACCTTGACCCAATGATGCAGTTATTGTGTACCTACTGTTGTCAATATTGTCACCCTCTCTCACAACGAAGTATCCTTCAGTATCATCATAATTTTCAGACAAATTGTTGGCATCTTCTATAACATGCTTGGAGACAGTGTTTGATATAAAATTGTCTTTTTCTGAAAACATATCAGTAACTTCCGTAACAACAGCTTTAGTTGGAACAGCTGCACTTTCTGTTATAGGACTATTAATTATTTTGAGATCTTTGTTTTCTTCTATTTTAGTATCACATGGCTTACTCTCATTACTAAGATTCAATTGTTCTAATAGTTGCTTTCTCCGTTTTCTTCTTTGCTCAATAATCAATTCTTCATCTTCCGAATCCAATTGTGTATCATTGTGATTGTATTCAGGTGAAGAATCTGACTTGCATCGCTTTAAAGGAACTTTGTGATTTTCAGTTCTTTTAGTATCTACTTTACTATTTAAGGATTCTTGATGCCTCCTGTCATATTTTTCATCCTTAGATTTATATTTTTTATTTTCAGAATTAGAAGGAGTATATTTTTCAAGACTTTTAAGCTCTTTTCTTAAGCTCTGCCTTTTTTTCATCAACACTTCAATGCTGTAACATTTTTTGGCAGGTAGTGGAGGTGTCTTAGAGTCTTCCAGATGATGCTTAGAATCATGTTCATGATGTTTACTTTTCCTTGCCTTTGCTTTCATACTTTTATCACTTTTAGAACTTCTCGGGGAACGATATTTCGAATGCTTCTCATAATTTCCTGCCATTCCTGGTAACCTCACAACTTTTAAATTTATGTATAACTGTTTTATTTCATTGAGAAAGATCCTGCAACCTGTAACCAACAACAACATGCACATTTAGTAATTAAATCAAAAGTCAATAATTGGTAAAGCCAATTAATTGAAAAACTTGATATTGTTTAACTAAATTAGCGTTCAAATATCATGTTTTTCATCATTTTCATGGTAGTTGTTACTTTATTTTTAATATTGTGTATGTATAAAACATCAACTAGCATGAATTTGACATTATATTTTGGCATATAGATGATGTATTTGCTAACTATGTCATTGTTTACATTTCAACCCTGGGAAATGTCATCTGTTGTTTTTAACAAAATAACTCCTTATCCCCATTGTTGACTGTTGTCCACTCATTAGTGCAGTCATTCCAACAATGATTGTCACTTTACTTTTCCATCCATGGTTATCTATTGAAAATTAAAAGGTCATTAATATACAATTACATAAAATATAATGCAATATGTGTCATAAAATTATATTTGCAAATTTCTATATTTCATCATTGAGACACATCTCTATACATGCAAGTCATCATGCTTACAGAATGATGGAATTTTTCAAGTGATAATTACTTTGCATTTTATAAAAAAATGATTATAAATATAAAATTGACTTAAACATTATATAAATGAAGTAATATATTTCATACATTATCTTGAAAAGATAATGAATGAAATATATCATACAACCTTGTATTAATTTCAACAATAGTACACAATACATGAATTTTTATTACAAACAAAACTCCTCTATCAGATATTACATAAAAATAATACATTTAAGTATGGATTAGGTTTGAAACTGGCAAATTTGAAATAATTAATGGATATTGTTTATAATAAAATTTGCTATTCATGACATGAGCACTTATTTTATTAGCCAACTCAAAATTGATGAAGTTCTCAATTCAACTTTATTTTCCTTGAAAATTAACTCTGTTAACAAAACATTCAATAATGGCATTAAAAGCATAGATGTCTATAACACAAAATAAAAAAAAAGTCGACAATGATACCAACATTCAAATAAGACAATTCTGTAATAACATTGCATATTATCAATTACTTTTTTAAAGTACCAATCAGAATATAGTATTTCTGTTTATGTGTATTTCCTCATTATTAATACCACATACAATGGTCTTTTAGCATTTAAATTTTACATTTTTTTTTTAAAGTACTATTACAGGAATAGAAGTAAACAGTAAGTCAAAAATGAAAGAATCTCAAAAATACTACCTATAAAAGATTATAATCGAGTTATAAATTATCTGTGTAACAGATTCTAAGAACTTTCTTTTTTACATACTACACTATAGATTATGACATACTGCTCTATTTAAATACATTTTATACTTCATTTCACTGTATTTTATAAAAAGAATTATCAGTATTTCTTACACAACTCGGAATTATATGGATGAATCATGTTTTGTGAACAATTAATACTATAGTAATGTAATTGCATTGTCCATTGAATTTGGAAAGTTACTAATATGTTATTTGTAAGATTAATATAATTTCCATTAATAATAACCGTGAACTTTACACCTATGTTAACGTTATGTTGCTAGGGAGATATTATTCCACTAAACAGGAAAATGACAAAGATGTTCTTTGTAGGTCATCGTCAAATGTTATAAACTGCGACTTCACCCAAACATGGTTCTAAATGATACACTTGTATTAGAAATACGCTGAAGTAAACCGAATAGTATAGTAATAGTTGGTTACTTTTGTTTCTGCGATTTTATTGAGAATATGTCACTTTTATAACCTCAGTTAACTATTTGACAGTTTAACTTGTTTGTATAGTGTTGACGTTGATTGCAACTTGATGTGAGTCAAAAAATGTTTTTTTTTTTCTTAAAATATGCTATTGATCTAATTCCTTTACAGACAATCTTCATTCATATTGTTTATTAGATTATAACCATATAGAAGATGACGATGATGAGATGTTTCCATATAGAAGATGATGAGATGAGATGGGTTCAGAAAAGTGGTAGGGACTTTAATAAAACTTCTTCATGGAGTCTTGGAAGCAACACGAAAAGTTATCTCTCGCTGCACCATATCACTCTCCATCACGGGTGCATTTTTTCGAATACTTTATGATAAAATTCTCACCATTTTTATACATAAAAATACGACTATACACAAGTTTATAAGAATAACACTATACAACGAAACGGCTCTTCCCGCGTTCCCGCCAAAATTCCAAAAAAAATGTAGACATTATCATGGACTGTTTAATAGAGATTTAGATACTTGGTATTTGAGCAGACGTAGGTAACGTAAGTAAATATTGTACGGATGATATTGTTGAAGATATTTCAACTAAATTACAACTATAAATCATGAAACAATCTTTAACAATCATGGGTCACATCGTTTTATATGAAGTTCTATATGAGGTGTAGTTTCAGACTTTTTATTTTCAATTCCTTAGCTCCTTTGTCACAGGATTATTTTGTTCGACATTATGAAGATTATATATTTACATCATTTAAGTAATCATTTCAGTAGTAAACATTTTTTATAGTTTATTTAATTAATCAGTTTAAATACTGACTAATTTATTTACGTGTAATATTGAGTACTGATCCCACTGATCGGCGACTGATCTAACCTTAAATTGTCAAAGTTAATTGACCCTGTGTTAAAAGTCTGATTCAATTTCGTTACAAAAGTTTAAGTAATACATATTAATAAAAATGTCTTTTATAATGAATTCTTTATTAAAAGTGGCATCTAGTTATAATGTTCGTGTAACGGCATCAGTGAGAAATATTTATGTGACCCAAGGTATATATTTCTTGTGACTAAATATCATTTTATTACATTAAACATTATTCACTACTCATGTGTTGTTTTGTTTTTAGTTCGTAATCTATATTCACCAGCTGCGTTGGGTATTGATGGCTACTTACAGACAAGAAAGACTACCAAAGAACAGTTCACAAATTTTTCTGACAAGTTTCGAGCAAAAATGGTTGAATTCGTATCGGATCCTAAGAATATGATTTTCACAGAGGATTTGAAGAACATAGTACATATAGCTGAGCCAACAGACTTGGAATTGGTGTTAAATATGATAAAAAAGTAAGACTTATAATTTAAAAAGGTGATAGATCAATTTTTTTTTAAACTTTATTGTACCTTAATATTGGTGTAAAACATACGTAGACTTAATTCCTAAGATAGTCAGTCAACCCTAAGGTTAAGCAAATAAGCAGAAGCAGTAATTTTTATACTAAGTCTTCAACTAGAACCATGTAACAAAAAAAGTCAGTAAACACAGACAAGAATTTTTACTATTACATTTCTGTAATATCGGTGATGTACCACTAACTACCACACTTTATGCTAGTATAGGGGAGTCATCAACTTTGAGGGAAGCCAGTCGCCAAGCTGGTCTAATTTGGCACTCATTCAGATGCAGATCCTTGCGGTCCGATAAACCCTCGTTCGATTCCTGGTAGCGTAAAGCACCATTGTCCTGAACACGGCCCCGACCTGTTCAATATCACCTCAAAGGCCGATCGTAGTCCTCCAGACTAACTCGACTCC
Source organism: Cecropterus toxeus (assembly GCA_018249875.1). Taxonomy (NCBI): domain Eukaryota; kingdom Metazoa; phylum Arthropoda; class Insecta; order Lepidoptera; family Hesperiidae; genus Cecropterus; species Cecropterus toxeus. The sequence continues at coordinate 8,340 of DWNE01002198.1, read as the reverse complement.
TTTTTTGTAAGAATTTTATTACAATAATTACAAATTGATTTCAAATAAAGCTAATTTAAAACTTTTGTAACTTTGTATAGAATATTTAAAAATTTGCATGAATTAAAGTAATATTTGTCGCACCTACAATTTTATATTATTTTATGAAATTTATAGCACTGTACACAATCTACTTATTACTTTTAATAAATAATGGTCGCGTAATGATTTTACATAACAAGACGAATGCTGAATTTGTACACCATTATTTTTGTTATTTGAAGTTATTTAACATCTAAAAAGTAAGGAAACATAATTATGTTACTTTATCTTTTAAAATACATAAAAATATATAAATGGACGGGATTTCAAGTAGCTCTACGAAATTGACAATACTTTGTACGAACTTCTTTTCTAAGTAGGTTTTCAAGTTGTCATAATGTAGGTAGGCACCCTCTTTAGTTCAACCGACCAATCAAAACGCGAGCTCTGAATCACGGTGTTGAAGTTTTCCTGATCTTCCGCATATATACAGGACGGCGCGTGTAGCATGTCGGGGAGTCATCAACTTTGAGGGAAGCCAGTCGCCAAGCTGGTCTAATTTGGCACTCATTCAGATGTAAATCCTTGCGGTCTGATAAACCCTCGTTCGATTCCTGGTAGCGTAAAACAACGTACCTTTGCGGCGAGGAAGAGCGCTGCAGCAGCTATCGCGTTCCTGTGGAACTGTGTGAAGGAATGGAACGCGTAGAACCGGTGCATGTACACTATCGCCGTATTGATGCATAGCTGAGATCTGGTGTTGCGTGGTTAAGGAAATATCACACGAAAATGGAACCTTATTCTAAATTTCATTCGTCTATTTCAAAGATTACCAAATGGATCAATGAAAATATCACAAATATATACGACGAAAATATTAAAAATCACATTTCAAATTTCAGTACTCTATCTCAAAAAAATCTCTAATTTGTCGATAAAAATATCGAACAAATATGAAAATAATATGTTTCAATCATCTGTCTACCTAAGCGGTTCCCGAATTTCGCGACAGAAATATAGTACCCATGTTTCAAGTTTCATCCGTCTACCTCACTGATACCCAAATCAGTCGACAGAAATATCGCTCGAATATTAACCCATGATACAACTTCCCTTGACTTTCGCTTGAAAAACCGGTCAAGTGCGAGTTGAACTTTTGCGGGTTCCGCATCATTATCTATAAAAATCCTGCAAAAAAACGTATTTTATGGGAGCCCCCCTTAAATGTTTTCATACTGTTTTTAGTTATAGCGGCGAGTTATTTGTCGTTATAGTGACAACAGAAATAAATCTGTGAAAGTTGCAATCACGGTTCATAATATACAGCCTGTTAACAGACAAACGGACAGACGAACGATCAAAATATGTCACGTTTACTCTTCCAAAAAAACGAGTTATTATTTTCAAAGTGCATAAAAAGAGTTTTGAAGTTTATCAGAGGTTTTTTAAATACAAAATTATTACAAAATATGTTGCAATACTTAGTAAGTTTATATACCTATGTATGCATGTTCATACTTCAATGTGCTATATATCAGATATTGTTTCAAGTGTACTTGTATAATTTATATTATAACTAGTTGTGCGCGGTTTTACTCGTTACTACATACGACAAAACAAGCAAACATACAGAGCTTGTAAGCCTTCCTCAAGGAACTTTAATGCCCATATTGTCGTATTACTATATAAATTCGCCCCACCTTTTCTTCCATATCCAGGCGCTAATTTTAAAAAACATATAGCCTATGTCATTATGCAAAATTAGACGATTCTAATGTTATGTCATACGTCACAATCCGTCAAGCCGTTTTTCGTGGAAGCGCGTGCCAAAGGAATGGACATTCATACAAACAAAAATACATACATACACTCGAAAAACATTTATTTATTTATTTATTCTTTGTGTACCTTACAAAAAAATTTTGTGTACAAAGGTGGACTTAATGCTATAAGCATTCTCTGCCAGTCAACCTTCAGGCAGTCAGAAATACACCGAAGGCGGTATAAAGAAAAAAGAATCATAAAAAATCCTTCCTTCTAACGCAATCGGGTATAAATCATGTCTATCTACCAACTTAGCTAATTAGGTGTTACTTAGATTTAGTTATATCCTTAACTCTTCTCATTTTGAAAGTCTTAGGGCTCATTTAATTTGATGATGGCGGCTATTCCAAATAAAAAAAAAGACACTTTCTACACTCATAGCCCTACGCTAGGATTTTCTCCTGTGTCGTGGGTGTCATGTATACACAAAGACGAATACACAAACACCGAGACCCAGAACAGAAATCTGAACTCATCATTCACATTTCTGTCTGACCGGGGACCGAATCCGGGACCAATTGCGCGTCAGACGGGTATGGTGACCGCTCCGCCACGCGGGTCGTCACTCGACTACAATATGTACAATGAGTCACGAGTTTACATGTATATACTTTGATCGCATCCACATAAACAATATTAATACATGACTATTCAGGAGTAAACTACAATTGTATCCACATTTTTGCAATAAATAACGTCTGGTATGATTTGTTTCATATATTTTCCTCGCGTTGTGGATTGTCCACCATGCCGGTCTAATGCGCAGTGGGTTCCGGGTTCGATCCCCGGCCAAACAGACTTGATGATGAATTTGGATTTCTATTTCTGAGTTCGATTGTTTGTGTATTCGTCTTTGTGAGCACGGTACCCACGACACAGGAAAAAATCCTAGTGTCTTGACTATGAGTGTAGAAAGCGTAATTCAATGGTATTCTTTTCGCAATCGAAAGTCGATCTGATGATAAATGGTTAGCGCCGCCCATAGACTGTTTGCAAATATATAGAGAACAAGAGTTTTATCTGAAGTCGATCACAGATGCGTTGCTACTCCGGAGGACTAAGAAGGTCGCCTCATATGTAAGTGAGGCAGAGCCAGGCCGTTCTACCGAAACGCAAGAACTGCTTTACGCTAGAATTAGCTGTGGAGTTGGTACCTCCCCGATTAAATCATACTTTAACACCTTGCAAAGATAAATTTACTTTTATTATACATATATAAATTTACTTTTATGATACTAGCTGTGCCCCGCGGTTTATCCCACTATTATATAAGACAAGAAGTCGGTTAAAAACAAACATTGCGTGATGTTATATAGTATATAGCCTTCCTCATTAAATGAACTATTTAAACACAAATATTATTTCAATTCGAACCAGTATTTCCTGAGATTAGCGCGTTCAAACAAACAAATTCTGAAGAGTTTGTTCAATTGAACGCGCTTTATAATATCAGTATGGATTTATATTTTATTACAACAAATTTAGACTCGACAAAGTACTCGTGTACCGAATGTATCGAAAGGAGATTCGCAGGGACGAGGCTTTGGGGGGATATCTTGTACCAGTGATGCAGACTTAGTTGAGTATAGGTTGGCACTCGTAATTAGACAACATCCATAGTTCACCATGCTAGGCCAGCACGGGTTTTTTGCCTACTTCCAGAACTTTGTAACCCTCCAGGCATATGAGTTTTCTCATGATGTTGCGTAATTAAAAAAATAGATAAACACGATAAAAACTCTTTCTAGGGACAAGTATTGACATAGGATTCTAATTCCAAGTTTTAAGAAGATTCCGTAAGTCAAAATTCTACACTTTTCGCAAAAGCATCATTATATCACCGAATCGTCGAATACTACGCCCGGAATATCCGAAACGCAAATTAATTTATTTCAATACCAATACCCAATATAAAATCATTAAAATATTTGGCAAAGTATCCGTACTACAATATTATGAATATTTATATACATTACGAGCAGTATGCAACGCACCAAAATTCCTACAACTACAATAATCACATTGATAACAGCTGTTTACATGCACAAAACAAATGAGTCACGTTTGTGAGAAATCATTAAAAGAGAAATAATTCGATAATGCGAGACGGTATGTATGAATCATGCCTCGTACAAAGTCTTGCCTCGTCGAATATTTTACGATTTTCCTCATACACTAGTACCGGACTCGATGTGAGCAGTTATTGATACTTTTATCACACCAGGAGAAGAGTACAGGTTATTCGAGCATACATTATACAAACACACTTGTATGTTTGTATGTATGTATGTATAATGTCCATTTCTTTGGCACGCGCTACAGCGCAAACGACTTGATGGATTTTGACATAAATATATCATTTTTATTGTATCATAAAACAGTTTACATATCAAATGCTTAATGAAACACTGACTCAATAAGAGATAAGTTAAAATATAGTTAAGTACGTACAGATCCATTGTCCCTACATACAGATTGTTCCTGTAGCACCGGGACCGGAATAGGGCTACGGTATCTCCTGCCTGTCGTAAGAGGTGACTAAAACGGGCTTCTGGGGTTGCGGACGGCAACAGTGGGAGTTCGAACCGTCCAATCAAGTGACCCCGGGAATGACGGCGGTATGTGTGGTCGCGTGCCGTAGTAAATATCTGAAAGAACGGTTGCGTTCCGTTGGAGATCCCGGGGTCCTCCACACAGCGCTGAGAACGGCCACCGGGGGGCTTTTGGTGCGTTAAAAATCCCACATAACTTGACGCCGCTCCCACGGCGTTGGGCACCTTCTGAAGGTTTCGAAAACAAAAAAAAAGTACGTACAGATACAGGCTTATGTTAGCTATCTACCGTCTGCCGTTTGAATTACGATTTTTTGGCGTCCTAACGTTAATTAATTGTTAATTTTATTCATCTTTGCGAATTCCCAAAAATCGTATTTTTTAAGTTAAGTCAGTATTCCAATAAGCATGCGATATATTTATTTACATTTAAATACTATAGGCCGGAAATCCTCGCAGGCGTCCCCAGGACACTACCAAAGTTTGATATTAGATTGAATCTGATATCATGTATCGTAACGTATAGACGATAAAAAAATATTTTTAAATAAAATTATACATTGAAACACACGCACACAAAAACACACACACATGTGTATGAGTTTGAACACATATACACCTCCAAAGTGGATTAGGCAAGGAAGACAAGAGCTAATGGACATCAAGTTTTCCAACCCTACAGAGCCCTAGACAAGTATTATCCACTTCTCTACTGTTTTAATGACTATTCAATGATTATGCCCTTGCCAACACGGAAGCAGTAGAAATTTATTCACTAAGTGTTGCCATGGATTCCTCAACCGCTTCTAACGTTGATTAGCTTTGTAAATCAATTAAGATTTACATAAACCACAACGGTATGCTAGATTCATTTCGTATCTTTTTTACATTTTTACAACAATCATTATTTGTTAACAGTTTATTCACTTGTGTCAGGATTATCAAGATAAAGATTATCCTATATTTTAATCCAGGTAATAAGCTATCTGAGCCAAATTTCATAAAAATATTACGCCAGAAGTTTTTGTATGAAAGAGTAAGAAACATCAATGCAACCATCTTCACAAACCTTTTTAATATTAGTACAAGCCTACTACGCAGTGTGCGCTTACAATCGCTTTATTTTATCATTACAAATGCGGTGTACTGCATTCGTTACTGTTAGTTCATTTTTCCCCTTTCTAGAAACCTTCGGTTTCGGCCAAAACTTCGGCCAATTTTTCCGAAGCCCAAGGATTGTTCGAAGGTGGCCGAAAAGGAAGCTTTCATCGGACACTAAAGATTAATTCAATCAGAAATATGTCTGTATGTGCGTCTAGACTGGTGAGTTCATAGATCATCCCAAACAAACGAGATACCTCTAGTGACAATAGTCCGCCACAAAGATAACACCACCAAAACCTTACTGATAACAGTGCTCTGCTAAAAATATCTCTCTCTTGTGAACAAATGAACTGGTAACATTGTTAAAAACATTAAAACAAAAAACCCGACTGGTTTAAACGTTTCAAGTCTTTCGCACAGAAAGAACTATAGATTAATATATTTTTTATAAGATTCAAGTAGCAAACGAGCATGCAGTCCACATGATGGTAAGTGGCCACTGCCGCAAATGGACATCTGTAAGCAACTTCATACATTACAATGGTTTCATTTGAAGTCAATCACAGATGCGTTGCTACTCATGAGGACTATGAGGGTCGCCTACATCGTGAGTGAATATCGTTCCATCCTAAAGTTTCCTTTAAGCCAGCACTACAGAACTAAAGACAGATAATTTAATTAGTAAAGGCATTTCATCCGATTCCAAAATCGCTTGTTATCTAAATAGTTACGTACGTCACGAGAAAAAGTACATATACGAAGTTCATACACTACCATCCAAGGTTAGACAGGTCGTTGACCACACGCAGACATCATTAAGGTTTCACACACCTGCCTGATGGGCGGAAGTTAAAAAAGATGAGCCAAGGGCGAGACGGGCTCGCGTAATTGGCACAGTGACTTTTGGTTATAATAAGTTTTCGTAAAACGATTTCTTTTTCGAACTAAAAATTATTATAAGTGATATAAAATTTAATGTTTTACTTTTTAACAGACTTCCAAAAAGGAGGAGGTTGTCTAGTCGTAAAGTTCTGAAGACTGATCTGATCTGAAGACATAGATTCGTCGTTGTAATCTAACAAAATAGGTTTGAGCGCCGACTTCGGGACCATGCACTATGTACTGTGTACGTAAGAAACCAACATAATATATTTAATTTATTTTATTGCTTTTTGGTGACATTGAAGTCGATTTATATTTCTTACTAGCTGAGCCCTCGCTTTCACCCACGTTTAAAAAAATGTAATGATTTCTGTGTAGATTTAACCATTAACTTCTCCCGTTTTCTCTACATTTCCCTTCACTGCTCTGCTCCTATTGATTGTAACGTGATGAAAAGTGTACTATAACCAGCTCAAGAGTATGAAATATAATTATACCAGGTTTCGTTAAAATCCGTCGAGTGGCTTTTGTTTCTATAACGGTTATACACAGACAAAAATTTTACTGATTGCATTTTTGGCATCAGTATCGATCCCTAATCACCTCCTGATAGTTATTTTGTACATATATTTCATGTACAGAATTGAGCTTTTTACAGATTTATTATAAGTATAGATTAAAAAGTTTTTTTTTGTGTATGCTATTTCGTTCGAGTGGACCACATAAGGTTCCATTCTGTATGGAAGTTAATACATTATGTTGATTTTACGTTTTTCGTCGTGGGATCATTGTCACAAAGACAAGACAAACAGTCGAACCGAGCACAGAAATCAGACTTCATGATTCCAATATCTCGAAACTAATATATCGAAACTCTTTGCATGTCAGATCGGTATGGACACCGCTCCGCCACGCTGGTCGTCAAATCAATCATAATTTAAAAAATTAAAACATATTGCAACCCTGCAATATATACCCATATATTATTGGATTATACTAGTGTCTTTTTAGTTGTATTATAATAAAGTCTTTACGTCAAAACGCCTAAGGTTTTCCTGTAACCAAATATAAACCATTTCGTAGAAAATAACCACTTATATTTAACTAGCTGTGCCACGCAGTTCCACCCGCGTTTATAAGAGAACAATATATTAAAAACAAACAAACATAGCGTGATTTTATATATCCTAAAGCCTTCCTCGACAAATTTACTATTCAACACAAAGATTTTTTTCAAGTCGACTCAGTAGTTCCTGAGATTAGCGTGTTCAACCAAACAAATTCTACTGCTTTATAATATTAGTATACATAGTAAATAGTAATTAATATTCATATCATATTATTTGTGGTTCTAGCTGAAACCAATCACAAATGTATTTCTACTTCTGAGTACTGAGATGATCACCTCAAGTATAAATATCATACAAAATAATATGTACATATACAATAAACAACAAACATTTTTAAACTTCATTATTATCTCTTATTCAGATAAAATATATATTACTCATAATATTATGTTTTTAGGGTTTTCCCATTTGGATAATACGCAACGAATATTTGGTCAAGTTTCCTGTTTACTTGTCCAATTTAGAGTTTTGTGAAGAGGTTATCATATGGAGATAGTAATATGTTTTTATGTTATGAAACATTTGATAAGACATTCATTGATCCTTTGCAAATGACTTGCGACTTATAATGACGCAATTATATGTTATATTTATTTGTACCTATATTTATGTTTATTATTTTGCTGGGTTTTTTAAATCTTTCAAATGGACATATCAATACTTCAAGGTACAAAAGAAGTAATGAAAATTTTCTTTTTTTTTATAACTAATAGATATCATTTTTTTTATTAATTAACAACTCACAAATGTTTTATATGATTTTTCTACATTTGTAGAAAAAATGACACTAACAATAGAATCAAGGTATTAAATACATTGAAACTTTT
>DWNE01002197.1:0-19520 GCA_018249875.1 Cecropterus toxeus | reverse complement strand
CCATCTACCGTTTACCATTTGAATTACGTTGAAATTACGATTTGTTGGCCCCCTAACGTTAATTAATTGTTAATTTTGTTCATCAACAAGTACGAAAAGGTCTCATTGCAAGATCTTCTTTTACGATACCCCGAAAATCGTATTTTTTGAGTTAAGTCAGTATTCCAATAAGCATGCGAAACGTTTATGAGAGGCAGTAGCAACTTACCGTCAGTTAAACTGCATGATCGTTTGCTACTTTTATACGTATTAGAAAAATAAAACACCGATATTGTGGTGTGTACTGATTATATGCTTTTGCAATATATGCGTGTATGTGTATATATATATATGTATGTGTGACAAATTAATTCTTGCACAATATTACTGTATATTATTGCAGAAACTTATAATGTACGATATTTATCCCTCTTCGTTAGTATGCGGAGATAAATTATTTACATTTTACATTATTTTTAATGTACAATTATAGCAGTATTACATAATGTAGAATATGAATAAGATTATGTATGTTTATTCATCTTCTGCGCATTTCAGAGAGTTTATTCTAAATCTTGGTAGAAAGATCAGTATTAACACATTCCAAATTATCCTGTTATATTTTTACATAAATAATTATCACTGATAATGATAAATAATTATCGTTTGATAATAATATTAATGATAAATAATTATCATTTTTATAGATAATTATCACTTCTATACTCTCTAGGTAAAAGCCTCATTAAAGTCGATTCAGCCGTTTTTATAATTGCGAAATATCGAAAAAAATATCGTTAAAAAAATTGAGCATAGAATATGGCAGGGTATAATTTTATAGTTAAAACTATATTGTTGTCCATAAATGCGTTGTTACACTTACGGTTTGAACGCCTCGGAGAAGTATGTGTTCCTTACCGGTCTCTTCCGACCAAGACACGACGGCGCTTAACACTGCTCTTATTACGCAGAAATGGATGTGGCGAAGGTGTGCAGGAGTCGAACCACAAAGGTATCTGCCACCTTCAATCACATAATACGAAATCCTTCCCACATTCACGAACATTTTTCGACAGTGATGTTAATTACACGATAATGAAGCAATTCCCAGCGATTTATGGATATTAAGGGCTGAGTGTCCCTTACTCCCTTCGTTTGGCACGGAATACGAATTCTGGTTTTTGTATAGAGACCAAAAGCGTAATAATACATAACAGTAAAATTTTTATGTATTCGGCTAACAAATGCCCCATTACCATCACTCATTACTATCACCCATTACCATCACTCATTACTATCACCCATTACCATCACCCATTACCCATTACTATCAACTGGGTGCTCTTCACAAATTACTGGTTAGATACATCATAGAAAATCAGTAATAATGTTACATAAAATGGTGAAAGGCGCTCAAATGAAACGTTACGGATAATGTTGAATTGAAACTTCTTTAGAATTGTTATTTGAAAACCGATGAAATGAAAATTCGTTACTAAAGCAGTTGTCGGTGCTACAACTAGATGGCGCTGTTCCCTTTTCTAAATCACGCTAACAATTTTACTTAGGAGCTTGTATATAAGAGCTTTAGTTTGGTAATTTCGAAACAAGATGTTCGAATATGGGCTGCAGTACTTAATTGATTTTTTGAAAAATCATAAGTATAATAAATACCCTTATACTCAGAAATTCATTATATTTTGAAATTTAATCAACATTTATTATTACTGTAATTCACTTCTGCTGTGTGTGAATTGCGCAGCACACTTTCGCACACACACTTTTTACGTATATAATGTGAGGAATATTCTTATGAGATTTTTCAGAATTGGCTTGATCTTTTACCAGGTGATATTATCATTTTTAGTGTGAATCAGTTGTCGGTGGAAAGGTGTGGTTGCAGGCTCACTTACTCGTATATATGAGGTGAACGTCTTAGTCCTCGGGAGGAGAAACGCATCTGTGGTCGACTTCAGACAGAATCTCTATCTTATATGAAATTGCTTTCAGTTTTCCATGGGCGGTAGTGGATTACATTATTGCTCGTTTGTTACTAGATTACAGTAAAAATATAAAAAGACAGGCAAATTTTCTCTTGTGTGCCTATGAGTCTAAGTAATTATCTAGTGTTTTAGTGCGAGAGTAACCGTGGGTCTAGCTTTTATGCATTACTTTAGTACGCATAATATTTATAAAATTTAGTTCACACCTCTTTAGATAATATACGATACTGTTATTTAATTTTGCGAGGCAAAAATAAATGACTATACAAAACGTAAAATTAACAAAAGCAATACATTTTCCAGCCAGTAACATCAAGTGACTATTCATATAAGGGCTCGTGTGTAGGGCCCTTAATGATTGTGTATTCAACAGAGGGCGTCACAATACCTGCACACTAGGGATGTTGTGAAGCTCTTTAGTGCCCGTAGTCTGATATCCGAAATGAAACTATATCCGTACATGATCCGAAATAAATATTTAGGTATCCTTATATTTTGCGTTTTTTTTAAATTTCCAATATAGGATAATGATATTATTATTATTATTTTATTTTGTTTTATTGTTTTATTATTGTACTCATGTGTTAGTCAATTTTGCGTCTATATTTGTATTTTGTTCTCTTTGCCACTTCAAATGTATATGTGTCTGCAATATTCGTCAGCGAATAAATGTTTTCTTATTCTGATATTAGGATAATAATTATCTTAATATGTATGATAATAATATTGGAATAGAGAATTTATAAAAAATATGAGCTTATTTCCGCGGCACCGCTAGCTTCGGTTCGTTTATCACAGTAATGACTATCCCATGTGCTTATCCACATGAAAAAATATATGTGCGCCAAATTTCAGTAAAATGCAGCCAGTCGTTTTTTGCGTAAAAGAGTAAAAAACCCACATACATCCTCAGAAACTTTCTGATTTATAATATTAATACGATACATAACGGAAGAACAGTGAAAAAAGAATTCTGAAATGTGTGTGAAGTCTACCAATTCGCACTTGGCCAGCGTGGTTTACTGTGACCTAAAACTCGTATTTTGAGAGAAGACCCGTGCCCAGAAGTGGGACAATAATGGGTTGACGACATAACGGAATCTATTCCAAATTTTGTAACATTGTCTTAGTATATAATAAATTCGTCTTTTCTTTTTTTTCTGTTCGCAGACACCACCTGTATAAAATATATAGCCTATGTTAATTTGAAAACTGAGGCGATTCCAATAATATGTCATATGTAACAATCCGTCAAGCCGTTTGGGCTGTAGAGCTTCAAAGAAATTAACATACATACACTCGAAATCATTGCCCATGTTTGTCTGTCTGACGTCTGACGCAGTCGGGTAAAGATGTCTAATGTCTATCCCGCCCCGACCCTTATGACAGATAGACAGACATCGACGGCTTTGTGCTTAGGTTCTGTTTTTACCTCTTAGTACAGACTCTAACACCGAAGCCTAAAAAGCATATTTTTCCCAGTCTATTTAGCCCATCCCTATTGACATTCAGATCATTTCGTATCCCGAACATCCCTACACGTATAGCCCGTTAATTACAAACGCACACGCCATTCCAGTCATTATTCCGAACACATAAAGACAATAGTCTCTTGTATTATCTATAATTATATGATGTTTCTGTTCTGAATACGTTACGTCTTAGGAACGTAAAGTGAGCCTTATAATATGGGAATAGAGAGCTTATATGAAGGTATTCTCGTCTTGAGTCATGCTTGGTTCAAGAATGCACGAGCGTTGATTGAATATGAATTATGTGGGTTTAGACGTGTGCTATTACTACGTAGCAAATGCGCCATTTTAACTATTAGGACACGTGGAGTTTATTATAACTAGTAGTCTAAGTAGTTGACAGTGATTAAACCTAAATACAAACTTAAATTGATATTCAGTGATCTCTAAAATATAATAAATATTTTGAAAGTTATTTTTATCTACTAAAAAGCTTTTATATGTACTTTTCGTCCGTGCTAAGTTTTAAATTATTTGAAAAACTTATATTATATGGAAAATGAGGTTTAATTAAAAGATGATGATGTTTAATTGATGCGTTTACTGACTTATCATCTGACATCAAGAGCTTTACACTGTCAGTAATGTACAGAAATAATGTTTTATTACGTTTAATATATTTGGAACTTTAACAAAATTAGTAAAAGCTAAATTTAGGTAATTTCTTAGATATAATTTCAAAAACTTGTACAAAATGGTACGAAAGTAGTTGTTGGCGCCACAACTAGATGGCGCTGTAACCCTGTCTGAATCATGCTAACGATTTTACTTCGCTTGTATATCAGCTCAATTTTATGTCTGAATATGGGCTGTAGTGATTGATTAATGAATTTTTGACAACTTTTGCAGGTCGCGAGATGTTAGAAATATTATTGTCTTGTTATTTACAGTTATTATTTAAGCTTCGCAATTCCATTAGTATGTGCATTGATATGATTGGCCCAGAGTTATCTCAGATTTAGGTCTTCCTACATCTAATGCTTATGCATTAATTACCTTACCAATCCATCAGGCACTGTGCCTGAATTGTCTTCTTCGGGTCATCTTAACTGGTCAATGTTCTATCAGCTAAAAACAAAATTTTGTTCCAGTATCCGATATCGGGCATAACATCGTGCAAGATGCCTTCCTCATCGCCGTGGAGGAGCAGGCCCGGCAGCGGCTGCAGCGGCTCTCGGCACTCAAGCGGATTACTCCTGTTGACATGTCCAAACTCTCTGTAGAGGTAAGAGATCAGTCAGTCATTTTTAAAACTTTAAGAAAAAATATTGCACGTCGATTTTAACTTGGATAAGGAGGAATATATTAAACGTCATTTTATTTTCTAAGATTGAATAAAATAAAAATATATACAGTCTGGATGTTCGTTTGCTACATCAATCTGATAAAACGTTTGAGATACTCATTTTCAGCGTCAACCCATTATTTTTCCACTACTGGGTGAGTCTTCTCTCTGAAGGAGAGTTTTAGGAGTCCACCGCGCTGGTCGGTTGCAGATTGGTAGACTTCATACACATTTAAGAACTTTTTGTTTATTATTCTTTCTTCACCGTAAAACAGTTATCAAACATTTCTCATATGCACATAATTTTAGAAAAATCATTGCGTACCTGGATGTCAAACCTCGGACCCTCGATTTAGAGGCCGAATTGACTTGTCCAAGATACTATGTATATCAAATCCAATCAAAATTCAATCTGATCTGCCAAACCCTATCAAATCTGCCTTGGAGCAGCGAGGTGGACAATACCTAAGCTAGAAGTTAAAAGTTTGCAGCGAATGCCAAAATTGTTTGAAGTAGATCTTTCACGCCGCCGCCGGCTTCGCTAAGGGTGCAAACTCACCCCGTTCCCAAAGCTTCGTTATTTCCATTCGGGCGGTAACTGCGCTCATCCCCTTTCCATTACGGGGTTTTCATACGTTTCCAGCTTTGAACTAAAGAGTTTCAGTCAAAAGCAGACGGAGTTTCCACTTTGTGTTACGCTGTTAGGTGGGGCGAAAATTAATTTGTAGTTACTAGTTAAGTTATATGGGTGTTGCAAAGCGATTCATTCTAACTTAGGTAGATAGTACTAAGATTTCGCTACAGATTTTTTTTTTATTAATATAAGTTGGCAAACGAGCAAGCAGCCCACCTGATGGTAAGTGGATACTGCCGCCCATGGACATTTGTAAGCAACTTCATATAAAACTGGGGTTCTATTTGAAGTCTATCACAGATGCGTTGCTACTCCCGAGGACTGAGATGGTCGCCTCATATAAAAGTAAGCCGGCAACCACACCCTTCCACCGAAACGCAAGAACTGCTTCACGCTAGAAATAGGTGTGGCGGTGGTACTTCCCCGGTCGAACTACATTGGTTCTACCACCTGGCAAAATATTTATTATTTCTGTTGATAAGAAAGGGAATAACTTACTGTTAATTGATAATTACTTACTTACTGATAATTACTTGATAGAAGGTCATTAAAAATGTTAAATTATGTTACTTTACTAATATTATAAATGCGTAAGTTTGTGTGGATGTATGTGTGTTGTACCCCTTTCACCCCAAAACAGGTCGGATTTCCCTAAATTTTTGGCACACAGATTGTTTATGACCTGGATCATCACATGGGATACACATTATCGTCATAAAGTTGTACCGTGGCGACCGGGGACGCGGGCTAATAAGCTAGTAATTAATACTTTGCTTGCTGCACTCACAGCCCCACGCTAGGATATACTCTTAAATGTTATTATTATTAATATTATTCTCACCGCACTCAACGCTCTTCTGGATACATACCCTGAGTGCGATTTCTTTGCGGATGAATGGTCGGAAATATTGTATGTATGCTAATGTAAGTTTTGTGAGCGTGAAGTATAACTGCAGTGTCTACAATTAATGTAATTGGTTTTATTTTATACCGTTTTAATTGTAATTAATAAATAAATAAATAACATATGCTTCTTCAACTAATCGATGCAACTCAGAAGCATTTTTTATGATTAAAGAAGTAAATTAAATGTTCCCTTATATGATGCTTAATCGGCACAAACTTACATATTTTTGAACAAAATCAAATATGAAGCTGACATGAAATCAATATTTTTTTGAAATTATGTTGTTATGAATAACCAAGGTTACTTTATGTCTGTTTTCATCAAACAATTTTAACCTAAGCTTTGTTCAACACCATCATTCATATATAATTCCCGAAATATTTGGCTTACTAAATTAATAATACAATGCCTACATTATGTATTGTTACGTTATCGTAATTTTCACTGAAAACAGATATGCCTGTGTATCTCATTGTTGTCTGCATGCAGCTTCATTATCGCTGCAGGCAATATTCATTAGACAAATTTAATTAAATAACGGCCAGCTTTTAATCACGAGTTCTGTTATATGGTTTACGGATGAAAATAACATGATTTATTAACGCTAATAGCGTAGAAAGCGCTCTTCCTACAGGCATAGCCCGGCACCAGGAATTCATTCTGTTTTGTAGGTACCATGGACACACAAAGACAAACACACAAACATTTAGACTAAGAATATAAATCTAAATTAAATATTATTGCTCCTGCCCGAGGATCAACCCAAATCTCATTATATCTTAGATGGGTATGGTTACCGCTACGCCATCCATGCGGGTCCTCAAATAATTTAAATTTAGAATATTCAAACTGGTACTGAATTTGACAATGACATTATAACGCTTTATGTACTACCAGATAGTACTATATCTATAACGTTAAGCAACGTCGGGCAAGATTGGTTGGATTGGTGATCACTTGGGCTAAACTTTATAGGCTTCATAGTTACATTTTAATATGTTAAAAGGTAGAACCAGTGTAGTTCGACTGGGGAGGTCCCACCGCCACATCTATTTCTAACGTGAAGCGATTCTTGCGTTTCGTTGGAAGGATGTGGTTGCCGGCTCACTTATATATGAGGCGACCATCTCAGACCTCGGAAGAAGCAACGTATCTGTGATCAACTTCAAGTGATACCGAATTCTCAAATCATCAATACACAGGTATAAATTATTCTGAAAAAAAAATCTTTTAAAACAAGTTAATTATGTTACCTGAAAGTATAGAAATCCTTAAAATTGAATTTATTGCTTTTGGTTTGACGCGATTTCAAAGAGACAACAGACAGACATTAATCTAAGAAATCTATGATTACTTGAATAACACTCAAAGTTTGAAAGGACTTTCATTAAAACAATTTTTATCAAATATATGCCAATCGAAATCAAAAATCCACATGTCAAATTTTATTTTTAACCGACTTCCCAAAGGAAAGAGGTTATCAATTCGTTGTGTATTTTTTTGTATGTTCGGGCATAACTCCGCGATGCCACTACCGACCGACACGATTCGAACGGCATGGCATTCAACTTCGCGAAATTGAAAAATGTCCAGCAAATTTCCCGGAAAATTGGAAATATACGATTTCTTACAATTTCAAATAACTCAGGAGTTTCTGAACCGGTTTCATTTTTTTTTTCAATTGACTACGTGTGGAACTGACTACTGTGGAAACTACTATCACTCCCCATGATTTTTAAATACTTTATGATAACTCAGTTCCTACCCATCCGATTCTCATAAATCTTTGAATAGGGTATCCGAGATAAAATAATATTATGAAAAAAGTGAAATTAGACTTCGATCATGATGATGTAGGAGTACTGCTATTCCAAACCATAGGAATTTGCCATTTGATGCTTGCGGACATATAATAATGTCACTGAGCGGAGACAGAGGTAGGTACCATGAAAAAATTGACTTTCAATTCCTAAAACCTGCTGATGCGAAAGAACTTAAAACTTAAGCCTTAGCAGCTGATCATAGTATATAGTTCTAAAGTCGGCGCTCATATATCTACTCGTAAGACAAAGTTTCATCGTCGTGATCTAGGGAAGTATGTTCAGCACCAACTTCAGAACTATGTACTAAACCAACTTAATTATATTTAATTTATTAATTTCTTTTTTGTGAGATAGTATTTGCTGTCTATTTTTTGGTAATTTCTTTTAATATATGTATGGATATCGAAATAACACGTAATAATCAGGTCTGGTTATATATTATATCATCGTTACTTATAACGTTATTAAAATTACTGAACACTAAATCAGTTACACCCTTAGGTATATGAATATCTATTCGATATAATAATAGATTTTTCTCATATTTTGATATTATAACGACGTTTCTGCTTCGCCTGCGAATTTTAATGATACCTAGTACTCCTTATAGAATACATGCGAATGTGAGTTTGTTTATTTGTAACGTCGTCACGCCTAAACTGCTCGACTGATCATCATAATATTTTGTACAGACATTGTTAGGGGTTAAAGAGAGGACATAGGATAACATTCGTCCCGATACGAAAATAGATAATAATATTTAATTAGTTTACACTAATACCTAGAAGTGTTTAAGATGGTAAAAAAAGACACTTTCTACATTCATAGCCCCACATGAGATTTTCTCCTGTGTCGTGGATGCCATGGACACACAAAGACGAATACACAAACACCCAGACCCAGACCAGAAATCTAAATTCGTCATTCAGATGCATGACTGGCCGGGGATCGAACCCGGGACCCACTGGGCGTTAGATCGGTATGGTAACCGCTCGGTCACGTGGGTCGTCAAATGGTAGTGGTCAATGGTAGTGGTTTGACTCGAAAATGAGACATACCACTAACATCTATCAAAAGGTGTGGAGACCTATTTCGTTGATTCCCTGTTGCATTCTAGTCTGGTGTGGTAAGGGAGACATACTTATCACTATTAAAATATTTGAACTACAAAAGCGCATCCTTTAAAATGAATATTTTAAACTGCATGCATCTATCGCAACCGTTTTGGCGTGTTTTGTATGACGACAGCGTTCATGACATTTTATTGACGTTGACTCTACGTTTACCTGCCCGAGGCAAAGAGACGAATTATGACGTACTACGCGTTTCGTCCGCAAAATAGCGTTGTGTTTGATATAATAGATATTCCCGAGTGATGATAGTTATTTTCAACACGGTTGAAACCGCAATACACAGCTAGTATATGATACAACAAAAAGACAAAGCACTAAATTCAACATAAACATAAAAACTTTCTACCCACATTAGGTTTTTCTCCTGTGTCGTTGGTGCCATGAACACACAAAGACGAATACACAAACACCCGGACTAGAAATCTAAACTCATTATTCACATTTCTGCCTGACTGAGAATCAAACCCGGCAACCACTGCGTGGTAGACCGGTAGGTTGACTTCACCGCCACGCGGGTCAATTGATATATAATTGAATTTTTTTGCTCGAAATGTAACAAAGTGGCTTGTACCAGCTGCAGAGTTGTGCCAAGGTCAGCGGATCCTTTTCAAACACACGAGGCAAAGGGTTCATGCATTGACATTGAACTTGAGCGTCATAAATTTCTGTTAGGGTAGGCACAGGAAGGGTTCCACGAGTATGTAAATACAGCGACCCTTTCGTGCCCTTTCGAAACAATCTACAATACATTATTCCAATGTGTGTGTTCGCTTATCGTAACAAGTTCTTGCAACATGCAAGTCTATTTAAAAAGATATGTCTTGCGTACTTTTATTAATTGCATCGTTTTTTGTTTACGCATAATCTGTGATTACTTATTAAAATGTTATCTTACTTTGCTTTATCTAACTGAATCATCGTTTAAATTTTATTTTTTGAACATTTTAGATTTTGAAAAAATAAATTTCCCTTGAAATAGGTCGTCGTCTTTCAACTTTCATCCGAATCCCCGCTATAGATGGAATTTATTGTAGTGCAAAGTTCACACGACGAAATTTATATCTCCTTGGTTACGGTAGAGCATAGTCGCTTTCAAACTGCTTCCAAAAGTTTAAATTTTCAAAACTACGTCTCTTTTCACATACGTCTTCTTTTGCAGTTCACATGTGAATTCCCTTATTAGACGGTGGAATTTTTCCCGTATAAAAGCAGGGAAGTCGGGAATATGCCGAGTGAGTGCAGTTGTTTGAGAAAGTTCTAGCGGAATTCCCGCGTCAACAACAACTTCGCACCTTATGAATATGTGACATTCGATATATCTGTCTGTATGCTGGTAGTATATATGTATATATTGAGAAATTAAAAACGTTATTCACACAAACCAGTCGGAATTTTATAGATTTTTTTATTTAAGATAACTATCTTCTAAATCGATATATAACTCAAAGGTGACTGACTGACCGACATAATGATTTATCAACGCACAGCTCAAACAAATGGACGGATCGAGCTGAAATTTGGCATGCAGATAGATGTTATGTTATGACGTAAGCATCCTCTAAGAAAGGATTTTGATCAATTCTACCCTCGAGATGATAAAATAGGGGATGAAAGTTTGTATGAAACTTTGTCAATTTTAATACTTCTTAAATCGAGCGAAGGCGCGGGCAAAAGCTAGTTAAGACTAAAAACATCACAATCACAAGGAACTAGACACGTTTATCACCTGATATTAAGAGCCTTGAAGAATTAACTAAAGTAAATATAATTAGTATTTTCTTTTGAACTACTGTTCTTTCTACTCGTCAACCCTTTGTTCCTCTGCTGGGCACTTTTAATTTCTCTGATTGAAAGGATAGTCCACACTGGTCAAGTGAAATAAGGTAGATTTCACAATTAAAAAACTTTGTTCTTCAAGGTAGTAGTAGCTTCGCTTTAGATATTTTCTAGCTTTGAGCAGTATTTGCTTTTTGGTGCAAGGACGTGGTTGCCGGCTCCATTTTACATAAGGTCTTCTTAGGTCATCTTAAGGTCGTCTAAGGACCATCTTAGTCCACGGGAGTAGCAACTGTAACTGACTTCAAATGGAACCAGTGACCACAAACGATCAAAACTGCATGCTTGATTGCTACTTTAATAATATAAAAAAATCTCGGGCGTGTAGGCTCCAACTTTAAATTCGAGGTGCCTGGAATGTAAACTATGAAACTTCCGATTTCATCGACTAGCCCCTATTTTTAAAAATCTGAAAACTTTTCCAATCCCTCCTGGAATCTCCATGCACGTTGTTCAACTTTAAGCAACCGAACCATGTGAGAAACTATGTCTTCGTTTGAGATTCTCTCAAAGTTACTTTGGAACTATTTAAGGTAGGTACCTGCTCGTAGATATTTGACAGAAATTATTAACTTACAATTAGAGTATATTATGTAATTTCAGCCCGTTTGGACTGAAATAAAATGAAATGTCCTTATTTTACATAGGTCTACGGGCGCACTTACAAATTGTCACTTAGATATTTTTATACTATCATCGGATCGGAAAACGACCTCATTTGAGAAAATCCGGCACAAAACTTAGCGGGTTTCTCTAATATTTTTTCTACCACGAGAATATTGAAAATAAGTATAAGTTACAAAACTCATTTTACATTTTACCTTATTTTACAGACTGCACGTGAGAGTTACTTTACTCGGCTGCATCAGACGTAGGGTAATGTTTTCGAGCGTATAGTATGTATTTTCGTACGTTTGTGTAGCTATGTCACTTTGAATATGTATATAATTTAAACCTTAAACCAGGTCAGGGAGGTCCCGCGTAAGCAGTCATTAAGATGGTCGATCGTGTAGAGACGCGTACCCCTTTAGATGTGGTCCGACCTCTGCACGCTCGTACATTGAACGTGTGAGTCGGGCCGCAGACTTTGGAGACGCAGTTTGACTTAGATACCAACACGAACCATGCCGGCGCTGAGTATATCATTTTGTTGCATTGTATCATTTCATGTTATATAAAATTCTGTCGCTAGAATAAATATATCACATACCTAAATCTGAATAAATCTCATGTGGAAAATCTCGCGACTCACAATGCTACGCTGTGATGATTAAGTTGGAACGCCTCGGATAAGTATGCCTTCCTAACCATACCCTTCAAAGCAGAACACGGCAACAATTAACACTGCCGTTATTAGATAGAATGGGTGTGGCGTACCACCGCCACCAATTTCTAGCGCGAAGCAGTTTTTGCGTTCCGGTGAGGGTATGGTTGCCGGCTCACTTTTATGTGAGGCGACCATGTCAGTCCTCGGGAGTGGCAACTTTGACATTCAATCGACTTAAGACAGAACGCCTGTTCTATATGAACTAGTTTACAGAGGTCCATGGGCGGTAGTAGCAACTTACCATCAGATGGACTGCATGCTCGTTTGCAACTTTATTCTTATAAAAAAAAACTGTGCCATATTTACCTGTGTATGAATTTTAGGTCGCTGGTAGTCCAAATCCGAATTTAAATTTTGGCTTCCTAGTGGCGATAGATATGGGTGAATATATATATAAAAATACCTCCTTGTTGAGTGCAAAGGGTTTGGCGACCGGTCAGCCTTTTACACTTCCATTTCCAGGTCCCGTGACCACCACAGAAAAATAATAATATACCGTCCGTGCCGAAAACCGAATAATGAATGTACCTATGTAAAAAGTGTTATGACAGAACGTCAATATTTTTGAATTTTACTTAATTTAATGCAGTATTTCGGCCAGTCATAAATACTGAACAACCTGTCTCTTCTGTAAAATTTTAGTTTTTGTGTTATGTTATTTTTCATGCAAAGTAGCGGTTTACAGTGTCTCGTGACCTGAAATAAATGATTAAAACATAACTTACCGTTCATTAATGTGCGGAGAGGTAAAATGAACGGTATTATTTGCCACATCACATATTTATTATTTTTAAAAAGTATAAAAGGAATATATTATTATCGTAATGCTCAGAAGATAGCCGTGGTCATGTGCCATTTTATCCTAAGGGTTCATTCGTATATTTAGGGAAAAATGCCATAAAGCATGGCTTAAAGTCTGGAAAACGTGTCAAAAATTATCTAGAGTTTATAGATTATAGCTAAATGTCCTTATATTTATAAAGGCTGAATTTACTCGAAAGTAGGGCAGCGGTTTCCTGAAACTCATGGTCTCTCTTTTCTTGCTTTAACCTATTTTCCGAACGAAATACGTTAAAATATAATGTTTCTCTTACCCGCTTATTAAACGAAGACTATTATTAGGTCGTTATGGGGTCTTCCCGTTTAATACTACTATACCAATGTATAGAGAATAATTAAAATAAACATCAATTTTAGCTAAAGTTAAATAATAACGTTATTATTAATATTTATATCGGTTAAAAATAATAAGAATAATAATTATTATAAATTTCTTGTTTATCTGCTCGTACTTGCATCATAAAAAAAGTAACGGAGTTAGTGTACCTAATTTAGAGTGTTCTGCGCATTAGATGCCATGTTCGCCGATCACTAAACATTTGTTTGGCTCTGCAAGCGTGTCAGAGTTAAATAAATTTCAGTAATTTTGCTCTTTCTTGCTTAAGCTCTAAATTACAGCATAATTTCTTACCCTTTACATATTTCTACAGCATTTGTTTTGAGGCTTGCAGCCCATAGCGATTACACTTGATGAATGTTTTGTTGTCCTGTGGCTAGGAAGCTAATATAAGAGCGATATTCAACGTTCACGAACGTCGCCGACGTCTTCCGGTGGCAGGCAGCGGATGCCGACAGCATGAACTGAAACT
Organism: Cecropterus toxeus; assembly: GCA_018249875.1. Lineage (NCBI taxonomy): Eukaryota > Metazoa > Arthropoda > Insecta > Lepidoptera > Hesperiidae > Cecropterus > Cecropterus toxeus. The sequence continues at coordinate 5,412 of DWNE01002197.1, read as the reverse complement.
CGAGTGTAACCAAGCAAACTGTTGTAAGTCACTGCCGTTTCTTCTACCACACATCGCACAGTGAGAGCGAAGGGCACTGAACCCAAAACTACTTCTAATAACGTATAGTGAATTAATTAGTAAAATCGTTAAAAACATTTAAATAAAAAACCCGACTGCCTAAAATTAAATTTTTGTTCATAATAATATAAATTTAAATTTAACGCTTATTCTTTTCAAAAGAGTCATGTAAAAATATTAATATATATATATTTTTGGATATTACTATTAACTGGCTTTCATTTGATACCCAGGTTGTCGTAATAGTAAAAGAAATTGCCCCTCCCCACCTTTTTCTCTTTGGCCAGGCATCATTTTAAAAAAATATATAGCCTATTATATCACTATGCAAACTGAAACGATTCTATTATATCCTGCCTGTCGTAAGAGGTGACTAGAAGGAGGCTTATGGGGTTGCGGGCGACTAGAGTGGGAGCTCGAACCGCCCAGCCAACAACCCCGAAATGGACGGCGGGATAACACGTCCCGCAGGATGAGCCCGAGAGAGGCACCGCGCAAAGGGGTACCGGTGCATTCCATCGGAGACCCGGAGTCCCTTGCCAGCGCTGAGGAATGCCACCGAGGAAATTTTAGTGGGTAAAAATACCACATAACCCGGAGTCTCTCGCAAGGCTTCGGTGTACCTTTAGAAGGTTTCCCCATTCCCCAAAAACAAACAAAGAAAAAGTCCTTCTATCTCATAAGGCGAAATGTAACCGTAAACAATAAAAATGAACCATAATAATACACACCCATAAGTATTTGATACCATCAACTCGTAATTCGATCACGTGTGCGTAATAGATTTATTGCTTTAATTTTTTAATAACCATCATAATAAGAGCTAAAAATGCTAAATTAATTGGTGTTATGATCTAACAATCTGTATTTAAACAACGGAGAATATACGTGTTGTCGTCGTATCGAAGTTCAAAGATCAGAACAGGATATTAATGATTCATCTCTTGGTTTAGTTTTTCTCCACTCTACACAATTTGACGTTGAGCTTCAATACAAGTCACAAAGAGATTACGTATATAAAGTTGTATGTATTTGGTCACATATTACACTAACTTCTGAGTGTTTAGACGTAAATAACGTGGGCGGGAATTCCTCCTTTGTTCCTCTTTTATCTTATCACCCTTTTCTTGACAAAATACAACAAAGTACCGTGTTCATATGTTTACGTAAGCTTTTGTATTCTATCTTACAAAAGCTTGTCACCAACGTCCATAATCTAACCATTATGTTATTTTCGATATGAAACATTGTTATCACTAAGACAATGTTTCATATTGAAAATATGGCGCTATGGATATAGATAAATTAATCAATATGGTAAGAGTGTATAAGCTTTTATGTTATAGATTATTATTGTCGGTTTAAGCACACTATTTACGTTCAATATGAGATGAGATTCTGAATTATTATAAGTATATTAAACACCAGCAGCCCACTTCGTTAACCTGAGAAAAGGTTCGTTAACGAATATTGGGGCTGTTTAACTTTCTTAATAGCATGACAGGAATGTCAACTTTTTATTTATTTTATCATGTACGAGCGAGGAGGGGCTTCTGGAGTTGCGGGGGGCAAGAGTAGGAGCTTGAACCATCCACCCAGGTAACTCCAGGAAGGACGGCGGAATATATGGTCGCATACCGTCGTAAAGACCAGACGGTTCGGTGGACCCAACCGCTTACCTGGGTGGAGTCCGATGATACAATGCGGTCAAAGGACTTCGGTTGTGTTCCATTGGAGATGCCGGAGTCCTCATCGCAGCACCGACAGCTATATAGGGTTAGTGAAGTAAAAGATCACGGCCTGGGTACCTTTACAGGGTTTTCCTCTCGAGAACTAGAAAGACATGACAGAAGGACTCAGAGAATATAACATTTGTTGAGGATAGGAGGATAGGTGCACTATTTCCTCAATATTTATACAGTTTCAATTGACTAGCACGGTATTTTCTAAAAAATATTATTTTGATTCTAAAATTCATTCTTTGCGAAGTTGTTTAAACAAACATTATGATAGTCTTCCTCTATATAGTCCTCTATATCGAAATAAATTAGATATGATAGTTTTAAAATAACTATGCAACGAAATAGTTTTAGAATACCACGCGCGCTTTAATGCTGACGGTAGCCGGAGGCGGAGAGTTTGGCAACTGTGTCGATAGCTGCGAGGTTCTATGCGTTTAGCTATTTTTTAACTGACTTCCAAAAAGGAGGAGGTTCTCAATTCGTCTGTATTTTTTTTTTTACGTTTGATACATCGAAATGGATGGTTAGAGTGGACCGATTTTGATATTTTTTTTTTATTTGAAAGGTGTTGCTCGTCATAGGGTCCCATTTTAATTTCGTTATTTAAATATATGTTGGTTTCTTACATACACAGTACATAGTGCATAGTTCTGAAGTCGGCGCTCATATACTTGTAGGACATAGATTCTTCGTTGTAATCTAACTGGTTTGAGCGCCGACTTCGGGACTATGCACTATGTATGTGTATGTAAGAAACCAATATATATTTAAATTATTTTATTTCTTTCGGTTTCTATTTTTTGTTAAAAAGTTTTATAATCAACTTCAAAAAAGGAGGAGGTTCTCAATTCGTCTGTATTTTTTTATGTTTGATACATGCAAAGTTGTAGTTAGAGTGGACCGATTTTGACAATTTTTTATTTATTTGAAAGCTGTTGCTTACCGTTTGGTCCCATTTAGATACGGTCCCATATATTTAAATATAAAAGTTAGATATATGCCATCGCTGACTTATTTGTTGGTATTATTAAGCTCTACTACTTTTCTTTAGAGCTCAATCAAATATCTACTTAACCGTTTTTTCTCCGACTTACAAATTCGACTGCCACGTATAACCCTTTTTATTTTCCAGGAAAATTTATAGCTTATGTTATTTATGAATAATGTAGCTTTCTTATCCTATATACGAGTATTGGCAAAAGAATTTTCAAAATCAGTTTTGTAGTATGTATATCATTCACAACAGAAAGGTATTATTGTTTCAATTGTTGATTGTTGAAGATGGTAGAACAACAGAACTGTTGTAGATGATAGCGCTAATGTGTTTCAGATAATAGCTTATTTGGCATTGATTGTCTACTTACACCAGGTGGTTCAAAAGCAAATTTAACTTATTGATAGTTTCATACAAAATCTTCTTATTAAATACATCGCATCGTATGGGTACGTCTCGCCGTTGGATCAACTTTCATCCTATTATATTGGATCAATAACTTCTAACATACTACGACGCATCTTATCTCTCAGGGTGTAAATCAACTCCACTATGCACAATCGGAACTCGATAGGTAATTATAACGTTTTTGACGAGGAAATGTTTTTTTTTATCACATTGAAAAAGCAAACGCGCCTCTCATGTATCGTGATAGCTAGACAGTTGAAAATTTTACAGGTGACGTATTTCTATTGCCGCCTTAACAGCAAAAATAGAATGAAATAAATACTTAAGAAGCGGCGCTCCCATACAAGAACCGTGATATTTACTCCGTATTTCTAAATAAGCGTACGGAACCGTTCGTGCAAAAGTCAAACGCGAACTTGGCCGTTTTAGTGTCATTAAGAAAAGGTATGTACCTTTATATACCTTAGACCGAATAGCAATTGTGTGTCCATGTGAACACACAATTACTATACGGTCTCAATTAGGTGTTAACGTCCTCAGGTCCCAAAAACTTCATAGTGCTTCATAATTGGTGAAGTTTGTACAACTGCGAATTTCACCTTAGGGGTTGGTTTCCAATAATGGTGGAATAGATGCTTTATTATCTGTAACCAGCAAGACAAAGACTATTATTCATAGTGCTTGCATCATTATTAGCAGAGTTTTAAACAAACTTTCACCCTGAATTCCCCTCATAGGTTAATTTTCCAGAATACATGAAAATGTTCAAATATTTGTAGCCAGAAATATTTCTAGTGTTTGTTTCTAAATTGCCGGAATTTCAAACTTTCAATCCATAGTTCATCCCCCTATTAGGGGTGGTATATCAAACATTTTATTAGTGGGTGCCCACGTCATAAACCTATCTTCATTAGCTTAAGCTTTACGATAATGATACAATCAGCCATATTTAGTCATTTTATAATACGGAGTTATCTCCTGGATTGGTTAAAAGGTATAGGCTTGAGTTATAAGTGATACGATAAATACTGTGCACTGGTTTAGTTCGTTCACAGTTTACGTGAGAAAGTCAGCAATGCCCGACGTAAGAAGGCATCTGCGGCGCGTGAGGCGATATGCTTGCGTCAGCAATGTGTCCATACAATAAATATCACTTTTATATAAGGCGTCCCTCTTAGTCTTCGGGAGTAGCAACGCATCTGTTATTGTTATTGTTATGTTTGACGACCCGCGTGGCGGAGCGGTCACCACCAAGGTATGACACGCAGTGGGTCCTGGGTTCGATCCTCGGCCAGACAGAAATGTGAATTGAATGTTGAATGTTGTTTAATTTTCTTTTCTTGGTCTGGGTGTTTGTTTATTTGTCTTTGTGTGTCCATGGCACCCACGACACAGTAGAAAGTCCTACTGTGGAGCTATTAGTGTAGAAAGCGACCTCAGATAAAACCCCTGTTCTATATGACGTTGCTTAAAAATGTCCATGGGCGGCTGAAACCACTTACCATTATGTGGACTGCATGCTTGCTTTGTACTTTAATATTATAAAAGTATATATAAAACATAGAATAGGATAGGAAATAAATAAGATAATATTTCTCTTCCTGCACAACACATTTTTGAAGACAGAAAATAGTTTTACTAGCACATTCGTCATATGAGACATGCCATTACTTTCAGTCACACGAACACGAGTTAATATTTATGACTGAAATTAGAGAACATTCCGAGTTGAAATGCTCTCTAATTACTTTCTCTTTGAATTTTTAAAACCTTCTTGGACATTATGCAAGGGTTCGTATTATTTGTTTGTATAGAAACTATTTTAATTAATGTCATCCGTTGGTGTCTCATGCTCATTAATGTTCACTGGACACTTCTGTATCAATACTGTTGCCGTATTCTGTATTTGTATGACCGACCCTCCATAGACATAGTTGTCTAATAAGCTATAATTAGCTTCAACTATAATTGTGTAAGCTTCTTTCGCATTGGAAAAATATCAGAATTGATGAGAATTATGTTATTCATCCATCCGTCAGCCTTTTAAGGGCCTCTCCTAAACAGCGCCACATCAACCTGTCGGGGGACGACCTGCGCTTCTCTTGCCTAAGCGTGGTCGTCACTCAAGGACCTTTTTTACCGACTTCCAAAAAGGAGGAGGTACTCAATTCGTCTGTATTTTTTTTTTTTTTTTTTTTTTTTTTTTTT
>DWNE01002196.1:0-19525 GCA_018249875.1 Cecropterus toxeus | reverse complement strand
CCAATTGACAAAATTATAATTTTTCGCAATTTCAGCTTGCCTAAAAAACCTTCCCAAAATTCGTCATCAGCTCTCCGGCTATATTAAGACTAATGCTTTTTCAACAATTGTTTAAGTTATCACTGTAGTCGAACATCTTAATTCTCATATACCAAACATAAGTTTCTATACAAGCTGAATAGTAAACTCGTTGCGTGATTCAGAAAGGAATACAGTGCCATCTAGTTGTGGCGCCGACAAATGATCGAAATGACTATCCTCCTCCTAAACTATTCAGACGTAAAATTATCAGATTTGTTACAAGTAACAACGTGTACTTTGTACACGAACTTGGTCTATTAATCATCTGTTCTTATTTGGGCAGTGACGCCGCGTGACAAATTGTTCTTCAGCAGACTCGCTGTCATTGTTGTATCTTGTAAAAACTATGTTGAGACCTAAATAATCGGTTTCGTCGAAAAAATCTAGGTTAACGCCACCCGGACCCTCGAACTCGATGACACTCGGTGAAATTTTATGAGAGAACATTTTAAGAGAAATTGATTGGAGCTTGTAACAGTGGAATAAAGGACGGGATGGGATTTATTTTGCGGGTTTTCCGATGCTTTATTGCTTGGCGCTAAGGTCAATTTTGGCTGTCTTCTCTACTCTAAAATCCATTTGTGACATTTGTTTAACGTAAAATGCGGCAGTTTGTTTCAGTACTTTTAAAAAGAGTGAAGTAGCGAGCATGCACCGGCACTGCGATCATGATCACTGACTTCAGATAAAACCCCTGTTCTATATGAAGTTGCTAACAGATGTGTATGGACGGCAATAACCACTTACCACCAGATGTACTGCATGCTCGTGATTTTGTTACCTTGTGATTTTTTGTAGTAATTTATAGATGATTTGGATCTTTTTGAACTCTCAAAAAGATCCAATATTGTAATACTCATTACAAATATGTCAGAAGATGTTACATTTTTTTACCACATTTCCCTTTCTTTCCTTTATAAACATACAAATTGACTAAATATTACCAGCGCTTGTTATAGATGGAAATCACTAAATACATTAAGCATAACTAAGTCCTAATTCAATTTAACGTATTTCATTAAAACATTACACATATTCGCCGTACTTGTTGACGTCATATGGTATCTATTTCAATGTGTTCGTTTAAATGTCGGCTGTCATTTAAACGAACATTCGATTAGGCACAATTAGTTTGAAAACTAAATTATGATTCCAATAATCCGTTTGACAGTTTTGATTTGATTCAACCATACAAATTACAAATACATGTATTTATGTGTACCGTTGAATGTACTTTAATTAACATCGCTGCTAATTTTACGGGAGAGTCGAATAAAATGTTATTTTGTTTTTATCTTTTTATTGAATGGATTTAAAGTAATAAAAATATTTTAGAAGGCTATGTACCATATAGATAGAGCACAGTTTTTTATTCAAAATCATTTTTGGATAAAACTGTATATGTTAGTTGTAATTGTTGAATTTTAAATTAGAAGGTTATTCTTGCAAAGCAGCGAGATACGGTGCTATAAAATTAATATAAAACTAAATTGTTTTCTTATATTTAGTTCCAACTGAACGTTACCCCGCTTCTTATGCAGTCGCGCTAAAATCCGAAATAATATATGACGATATAATTATAATAAATGACGAAAAACGAATACACAAACACTCAGACCCAGAACGGACATTTAAATTAAACATTCAGATGTCTGTCTGGCCGGGGATCGAACCCGGAAGCCACTGCGCGTCAGACTGGTACGGTGACCACGAGACAAGATCATTAAGCGACAGGCCCTTTCGCTTAATAGTCTTGTCTCCCTAACAGTTATATAAAGCTTATATGAGCCAAGGTTTTATCATAAAAGTAAATAAATATTATGGCGGTAGTTAAAGGTGAATTAATATACGCGAATGTGCCCGAAAACTTGCAGTTAAGCTGAAAGTGGAAATTACCATAATGTCAACTTAAACTGCCGTTGCAGAAGATAAACATTCCACGTTTGGACGGGATGCGAGCAGGAAAAGCTTTTAAAAGTTCGCGAATCGTTTCAACATTCTCTAATTACTTGTGTACCTAACAGGCTAATTGAAGAGGTGGAATTGCTTTTTAGATCTGAGAGGATAAATTTAAAGTCTTCTGAATCAACTTTAGACCATGTCTATTTTTTAAAATGTTGCTCTGAACGTGAAAAAAATGAGAATCACAAAAAAATTACCGACACGGGATGCCTGTTCGTGTTCGTTCGAATAATATGCATTAAAGACAAAATTTCGACAGGAACTAAATAATTATATAGCATAATGAAAATATCGCCATCTACGAATAGTACCCCGCACTAAGTCAAACTAACTCGCTTATTTTTGTTCGATATTTAATGGTTCTGAAAATGCATAACAGATAGCGCTTCAGATTACGCTACTATCAGATTTACCTGCGCCTACAGATATTTGACATCAAGATCTCATAATCCATTTAAATGTTGGTTTATAACTAAAATAACTCAACACAAATTAAGCAAATACAAATTGAAATAATGTCCAGGGAGGAATAAATAACCGCTACAAACATTATCAAAATTACGCTTCTAATTAAGATAATGTTTCGTAAGTTATATCCCAAAATAAGGACAATTATGATTCTGTTACAAAATATGATGATTTGTGGAAACTTGATATTTAGCATGAACTGTTAGCTAAAATGCTGAGGGTGGCTATACTATAGACATTGTTTTATTTAATTATGAACTAATAGTTATTGTTCTTCAACGGTTATCAATTAAAATGAAAATTATTACTATTACTGTAACAGTAACACATGTCACATATCTTACTTCTTACAAATATTTTTAATATGACAGTTTGTGAGGAAGTGTGTGTGTTCGTTTCTCTTTCACGCGAAAACTACTGATTGGATTTGGATGAAATTTTGCATACAGATAGTTTGATACCTGGATTAGCACATAGGATACTTTCACCGTGGTAAATGACCCAAGTAGGTGGTAAATGGTTTGTTATAAATATAATGGGTAATGCGTTGGGTAAGACGGTTTCTGTACGGTTTTTGGTTTAACTCTTTCTCTTTACCTTATTCTTCTTTAATATAATAGTTCTTTTTTGATACTTGTAGCAGCTAAAAAGTATCTTAAGTCAAAAGGAAATGATTGACTATTAATATTTCGTGGGGCATTTCTGCTTTTCTATTTCGTTGTCTGCAATGGTACTTTCACGTATTACAACCTGTTCACTTCTTTCCAGTTGAATTTCAAGTCAATAAATTTTAAAACTTTGCCACTATTCAATTAAATATCCTTTGAATAAAACTTCCAAGCTAACAGTTCTATAAAGATTGCTGCACCAAGTTGAAGTTGTACTTCTGTAACGCCCCTATAAAGTGTAACTTGTTCTACCAAAGTCGAAGTCGTTCTCTGAGTCTGTGAGTGTGACAGTTTTGCTAAACTTTTGTAACTATTTTTGAAATTTTTCAGAAGTTTGTCCAGAAGTTTGTTCAGAAGGTTGTGTGGCGTTTGAATTGTTGTGAGCGTTACGATTCAAAATTAAGACCATGGCGTTAGTAAACGTACAAAAGATGTCTGTAATGTTTTCTCGGTAGAGGTTCGACCTTGCTTAATTTCAAAGTCACTAGTGTTCAAAGTCTCTAGTCTAAGTTAATTGATATAACTTAAGTTAAAATATCATCAAATTAGACTCAGAAAGCATAGGTGGAAGGGCGCCATTTAGAGAAGCTCAATGTCCAGTTGTGGACCTCGAAAGGCAGACATCCATCCATCCATCCATCCATCATCATCATCAGATATTGTTTTTTAGTCTTCGTTTTTATAAAGCGTAGCCTTTTAATTCATCAATGCAAGGTAATAGAACAAGTATAGTTCGACCAGGGAGGTATACCATACTTATTTCTCCCGTGAAGCAGTTTTTGTAAGTAAGTATGTAAGTTTATTTACATGAGATTTTAAGCTGATTATCGGGGAATTGATTCATTGTAATATGTTACGGGTACTAATATGTTACGGGTACTGGTAGTTTATTTATAAGCATAACGCTGTGGTGGACTTCAGATAGAACCCCTGTTTTATATGAAGTTGATTATGGATGTTCATCAGCGGCACTGATCACTTACCGTCAGATGAACTGTATGTTCGTATGATATTTCAATCCACTAAAAATGAGAATGTTAAGTATAAATTCTTAACTTACTAATTTAATTATATGTTTAGGATAAAGTTTACACATTCCATCTATTCCCGTTTTCTGTTTCTGCCTTAATCTGTTTATCTTCATAAAGTTACTTTAGCGTCCTCTCTCTGGTGGCTAACTTTTAGTTTACAAGTTCCCGGCCGCGAACTTTGAGACCAGATAATTCAACGTATATTTTATCATTGTAACTTTTTTGAGTATGTTTTCCTGAATACTTTTTGGAGTTTCGGTGACGTGCTATTTGACTTTACAAAAGTTACGCACATTATTTTATTGGCTGTATAATTCGTGGCTCCTGAGGGACATGAAGGAAAGAATAAAAGGAACAAAGATTAAAGGTTACGATAGGAAGAAAGAGCGAAAAGAGGAATAATAGAAAATCGGTTATTCTGTTCGCCAAAAAAAAATTGAATCAATTATACTAAAATTATGTCTGCAAAATTTAAATGTTACGATACGATATAAAGACCAAATATCTTCTACGCAACAGTATACAAGTTAAACTGTTAACGATGATATCTATTTCTCAGCCATACAAACTGGCCCTTTAATCCATTGTAAATACGTGCCGCGTTTCTGCGCTTGGATTTATGTCCCACTCGTTATTTCTATAGCAATCCCATTAAATCTTCCAGGAAGGAAAGGAATACGCAACGTTATCGCTACTCCATATTTATCGCAGGAAAAGATTGAGCCCTTAATGCCGAAAGTTGTAGTATAAGGAACTTGTAGCTAATGTATTTACTCGTATGGTGCAATGATTAACTCTTAACGCTTTCTAAACTTATGACCCCACGCTATATTTCCTACCTAGACACGCAAAGCCGATATCACCAAGAATAGTAATCTTAGGTCATTCGTAAGATATCTTCCTTGCTAGGGATCGAACCGGGAAACAACTGCGTTTCGTGCCGATATTGTGACTGCTTCGCCACGTGAGTTTTAATGATTGAGACTAAAAACTTTAAAAAAATATACTATTATATAATTAAAGCAACAAATCGCCTATGCATATCTGTGACTCCAAAGGACCTCTAACCCTTAAAAGCTGACAGAATAATAGTGTCATAATTTGTATGGTACGTTTTGTAAAACAACGCTATATCAGATCCAAAAATATCTTATCGTTTAAATTCATGTTTTACTTTTATTATGCATTAATTATGGGGTTTCAATACATTGAAGGCCATAAATTCATGGTTATTCATTTTTTAATATATCATGTACCACAGGTATTTTTCAGGAGGTATAACCAGAGTAGTTCGACCGGGGAAGCACCAGCGCCACACCTATTTCTAGCGTGAAGCATTTTTTTGCGTTTCGATGGAAGAGTGTGGTTGCCGGCACACTTTTATATGAGACGACCATCATAGTCCTCGGGAGTAGCAACGCATCTATGATTGACATCAGATAGAACCCATGTTCTATTTGAAGTTGCTTACAGGTGTCCATGGGCGGCAGTGACCCCTTACCATCAGGTGGACTGATGCTCGTTTGCTACTTCAAACAGATAAAAAAGGACCATATGTAGTGTTTATTTGACTGGGAGATTGCATATCTTGACACGTTATTGAGATACTGATTATCATTGACATTTACGCAAGATTATGTTATGCGCTAATTACCTATGTTTTCTTTCCAGGTAAGGCCGAAATTGATGACCTGAAAGTCATCATGCTGATGAGAACTCAGAAGGGGTTTGTATTGAACTAGTTGCGTCTTCTCGGTTTCATTTCCAACAAAATGGCCATTAATATATAGCCTATGTTACTTCTGGATAATGAAAATTCTCAATCGGCTTCTTCTCAATATAATCGGTTGAGTAAATTCACAGTTTTTCGATTACAAACAAATAAATGTTTCCTCTTTATAATATTGGCACAGACGATGAAACCTGTGACAACGCTGGCGTGAACGCCATTTTGATATTATTAGGCTAAGATTCGAAAACTGAGAAAAAAGGAAAACTTGTTTTCGAAAACGGAGTTATTGTGTTGTGCATGTTGTAGAGTTTTGAAATCACATTGTAATAGATTCAATTGCTTTAATACTTGTATATACAGACACAAATTTATAAATGAATTTTACGTACTGTTTATATTTTCGTGGACTATTTGCAAGTTGTCTCTCATAAATTACAATTATTTTAGAATCACAAACATTAAACTTTATCTTTGAGATTAATGTTATCTTGAAATAAATTAAGACAGTTTCTTAATCAAATTCTAATAAAAGTTCAGATAAATGAAATAAACCAGAATAGAAATATTCTGTAATAGAATTAAGTATCAAACAACAATTCAAACCAAAATAATATATCTGTAGCCAGTATTTTCGTGGATTTAAGTGATTGTATTGTTGAAAACACTTTATTGAGTTACGCTGAATATAAAAGATAAATTGACCATGGTAGGAATGAAAAAGTTCTTGAAATCTTTTCTAAAGCTTTAATAGGTAAAATAGAGACCACCTATAGAACGAAGGATCAAAAGAATGAAGTTCAACTGATGGTCAAACACTGTCAAACGATCTCAAATATGCTTAGAGCACCTAAGTTTTATTTTATCAGACTGAAGTACAGAATGAGCATGCAGTCCATCTGATGGTTAGTGATCACTGGCGCCTGCCGGATATCTAAGTAAAACGTAAGCAACTTTATATAGACAGAGGTTCTATCCGAAGTCGATCACACATGCGTTGCTACTCCCGAGAACTAAGATTGTCGCCTCATGCACAAGTAAGCCGGCAACCATACCCTACCATCGAAACGCTAAACTGCTTTACGTTAGAAAAAGGTGTTTAGGCCAAGTTCAGGCCACATAAGCTTTATTATTTTTGAAAATTAGTGGAGCATTCCATTACCTTTTCACCAGAAGACAACTATTTTGTAGCAAAAGCAACTTGAGTAAGAATAAAAGGGGTATTGCATCGCAGTTTATTCACAGTGTCTACCATCGTGTTACTAGGGTTCTTTAATTAGGAAGGCCACATTACTTCAAATTGAAAGCCCTCGAAGGAGGCTAAATAAACTATGTTCTGAATTTGGTTTTATGTCCAGGCAGCCAATATCTTTTGTCTAAGCTCTGAGAGGGATCTTTGTTCGCCCTTTTGTTTTTGTTTACGTATTCGCAATTTTATGGTTCACGTTATTCGTTTAAAGGTCTTCGTAAAATAAATTAAAAGAAAGTTTTGTTATTATTATGTATTTTGTATAAGTACATGTTTTTAAGAAATAATCAATGTAGAAGAAGAAAAGGAAGAAGGTATTTGTAAATTTTCATGAATAATGAAAAAGTTACAAATATAGTATTAAATGATTGTCATTCAGTAAACAGCTTTATGTACATGTCATTAAAATTTAAGTTCATAAAGATAATAGAGAGAAGGAAAATAGTGTGAATACTGATACACATGAAACTACCTTGCAAAGTTCTGTAAGAAATAAATAACTTTAAATAACCTTAGTTGAATAATGTATTTTCTATTTTACCATCGCCTGCTTTATAAAATATGCTGGAAAGCTATAAAAATAGAAGCTGCCTGCGAAACATCTTTATACTTTAAAAGTGTCCATTGTCAAGCGATCGTTTTAATCCTCTTTGTTTTACAGTGTTCGAGAATGTCGGAGTCCCTTTCATATTTTGTGAGAATATTTCAAAACTTGGGTGAGGAATTTTCACGGCGTACTGCGAAATGCATCAAATTCGTTCTGCATTCCTGGTACGATCCCGAACGTTCATGGGTACTGTCGACAGTTCAGTTCTCATCGTTCACGAATTTCACGGGTTTAAATCAAACTTGAATCGGTGGCTCTGAAATTGTTTATATAATCAGTTTGCAGATTGATATCCTCCCTGTGTTTTCGAAGCTTTTGTCGACGATTTTAATTTCGAGTACTTTTGATGTGCTAAAAGTTGCCATTCAAGGTTAATTTAGTTGAACTATACTGAATGCATAATTTTACTGCCCTCTTACTTCTTTTTTAATTTATTTACTTTTCCATTTTTGATATTTAAAAATGAGAAGAAGTCATGACTTCTTCTTATAAAATGATGTATACATACATATATTTTGTGAACAACGCTTTAAATATGACTTACGAAGAGAAATTCGAGCCTTATTTGTACAAACGAAATTTCGATCTCGATGAAACGTTCATAAAGAGGTCTCGCTAAAAGTTATCCACGTTGTTGACTGTAATATTTGTAGGTACTGGCTTTGAGGTCGGAAATGTCAACGTAACATATTCAAGTGAGCCCTGTGATCCCTCGTCAATACCGCCTTTGGCTGTTCGAGCTATTGATCATCACACGTTCCATTCATTGCCTATCGCTCGGGGAACTTTGATTAAGTTCCGTGTTTAGTCGATTTGCTAAGGCATTTGATACGCTTTGTAGTTTTACCTGTATTTTAGGTGCTTCGGTGTTTAAATGTGAGGCGTTGTGAAGTGCTTTATACTGGCTTTATTCTGTTGTGCTCAAAGCAACCAATAACAATTTTACTTTTGACATTAAATGGTAACGTAATGTTTCTGATAATTTGAAATATCAAGCCCTAAATTATACAATATGACCTACTTTCGGCCAAATACACTAAGTTATGGGCAGATTCATCGAATTCACCCATGATACCGAGTTTGAAGTAATTTGGAATGTATAATCAATGAATGTTATTAGACATTTGAATATCTTTTATTATTTTATTGTAATCGTTCCATAAAATATGAGATCTTTTGAGTACAGTCGTATGCTTACACTGGAATTTGACGTTTTTTTCTGCGCAGTAGAATTAATATATCTAGCACTAAGTTGACATTGACGTTGTACTGTTACATATTAAAATTCTAAAAGTAGAGCGTGGAGTTTTATGGTTTTAAAGATAAATGGTGAATGAAATACATATTCTTATTCGTATTAAAACCTTTTGTGTGGGTATAACTAGGTTGAACACCTACGCGTCTATTCGCCGTAAGGCAATGTTTGTGCGACGTTTTTCAAAGCATTTTCTAATACCAATCCTATTCAGAAGTACTTACTTACATTTATATCAGACATAAATTCATATGAACCATTCTTAGTTTGCTTATTAAAGGTAGTAATGTAGGATGGACTATATTTAGTTAGTGTAGTCATGCGTTCCAATTTAGTCTTCGACAGAAGTAAGTATCTCTTTAATTCTGAAGTCTTACAAATCACGACTTTCGAGTTCTAATATGCGTATGCCTGAAGTCCATAATTTGTAGTTTCTGATTTTGTTTGCGAATGAGTATGCGTGTTTGTGTCATTATGATTTCGTATTTCCTTGGACAAGTTTCCTTATTTCATTCAATACATCAAGTCCCATAAAAGTGAAAGCTTGGGCCCTAAATTATGCAGCGGAAACCTGTTTGCTATAAATATGTAAGGCGTAGGTATTTGTGCAAGCGGTCAGTGCATGGTAGCCAATTACCATACCGTAGGCTTACGACGTGTTAAATTTAATACTATCATGTTTCAGTTACTTTACTTTCAAAGAGTTAATAACGCTGCATACTTGCTAGATAGTTGATTACATTAAAAGTAATAATATATAATATGAAGCTTTTATTTATGTATTTTTCGTTTGAAGTAGTAAACGAGCATGCAGTCCATCTGATACTTAGAGGTCACTGCCACTCATGTAGATCTGTCAGAAATTCCATATAGATTGGGGGTTCTATCTGAAATCAACATGTGTATGTTGCTACTCCCGAAGAATAAGACTGTCGTCTCATCGAGAAACAGCCAGCAACCAGATTCATCCAGCGAAACGCAAAATATTCCGAAATATAAACTATAACACTACTTTCAAATGCGAAGCCTAATTTCGTTCGGAAGATTAGTTAATAGTTTAATGGCAGAAATAACCTGGATGAGTAGAATTCACTAATTTATATTAATCATTATCGTTTTGAGATGAGTTTTTGGGAGAAAGAAGCACAGTTGATTTGGGGGATGATATGCATCAATTTTCTAATAACATCACTTAAAAGGTCCAACGTCACTTTTAGAATCACTAAGCAGGATGCAAACTCGTCTAAACAGCAGTTCAGAGCACCACGAAGTGACTGTAAATAATCAGATTTTATCGATGAAGTGTATATAACCAATAATTATCACGAATGTAACATTATGTAAACAATTTCACAGTCAGGCTGTCAACACCACTAATTAACATTCAGTGGAACAACATTGACGAAGCTCAATTAGTTCAATTCAGAGCTTCACCACAAACAAACACCTTTAATTCGTCTCTCGCACGTACAAAAGCTTTTTGCGAGAATAAATACTCATTTCCTCATTTCATTCATTCATTTTCTCATCTCAGTTGCGTTTCCCTTTGAATGTATAAATAAAAGGAATATGTCATAAAACATATCTACCCCATTGAGTCGTGAAAGGCTCGGAACCGAAAGGCCCGTATTACGAGGCTTAAGGCCCTTTACGCCTCAGTCTAGACCCGGCTATTGAACGGGGATTAGATATTATCGGTCTTTTCATTTATATCCGTACATTTCGTATGAAAGCTATCTTTTGCGTGATTAACAAATTTGATGAAAGTATTTAATTATTTTCATTTTGAAACGAGCACCCTTTGAAAATAAAACCAGGGTAACGTAATGTGTACTTTTTTGAAACTGGTTAAAGATCTACGGTCCGTATCCTTAAGATTTTTTTATTTATAAAAGGTGGTGAGGCATTCATGATTTTTTTCTATGTTACTCTTTGAATTTAAATTATTTTATGGACACGCTCTGATAAAATATTTAAATATTTATTGAAGCATCATTCCTTTTATGAAATATAAATGCATGCTTATATAAACGCAGGATAAATCTTGAAAACTTTGTTTGAAATTATTTCTTCGTGTGTTTCATCCGGTTAATAAAGAACCTAACAAACTATCCAATTACTCGGTCATTACCAAAGATGGCGCCTGTTCAGTATGCCTATACTACAGCATCGTGAAAGTTTACATTGGATTGGCAATCCGGCTATTGCGTATAATTTCCCTGGAGGGCTTTTATTCATGTTCGAAGCGAATCGGTCTAAAATGGTTTTAGGTACAGTTTTAGGGATATTATCTCTAAATAGGTATTGTATTATTTTCGCAATAATTACTTTCGTTTGTGAAATTTCGATGTACTTCATTTGTATTAATGATGTAAATTGATTTTAGAAGTTTGCCTGTGTTTTTGATCTTACAAAAATTCGAGCTTCCAATTAAAGTATTACATTATGATGTCTCATTATTGTGTTTGTTTTATTCTTGTGTCTAATTATATACTCTTATTCGTGTTTCTTTGAACTTAGTTTAAATTGAAATAGAGTCAGAACTAACAAATTAAAATTATTTGTGAGTGGCCAATTTTTATAAAAACAAATTCAATAGTACTACAATAACATTACAGTTAAAACAATTTTCCTCAAATTCCAATAGCATTGTATATAATCTGCCTGTAAACAATCCGTCGAGCTGTAAACATTCGCTCGGAATCATCACTTTCACATATCGGGTCTAAAACCACTTACTGTTCTATCATCCGGCTCGTAACCGCCTCTCTATCCGCAGGGGCCTATAACGATGTATACATGAATAACTTAATGTATACCTACGTGAAGAGTAGTGATAGCCTAATGGTTGAAACTTGGCCTTTAAATCGAGGATTCGAGGTTGTTATCCCAGGCACGCATCACTGATTTTTCTAAAAATAATGTAAGTACTACCAATAATTATCACTGCTTTACGGAAAAAATGTGAGAAATCTTAAACACAAGAGAGTTCGGAAAAAAATCACTAATAGTTCTTGAATTCAACTAATTCTCATTTGGTCAGCGCGGTGGACCATGACCTAAACACTCGTTGTGAGAGAAACCCGCGTGCAGCAGTGGAAGAATAATGACAAGTTGACAAGAAATACACCAACGTGGAAAGACGTAAAATCTCTATCCCATTCTGTAGCTATACTTAAAAATTAGTTTGTATACACATAGAATTCAAAATTAATTTGTATATCAGCTTTTGCGTTGAGAATATATCGTCTATTTTTATCAATGAGATAATTGGTAAGTACGCTTTCATAATTGATCTAAATCTTTAAACGACAGTTCGAGATTAAATATCACGAGCTGACCCTCCTCAATCCGATTAAATGTTGTATTAGCAAACCACGCAGTATAATCTACTTTAGAAGTTCATTCTATTAAACATCAACGTCTATGTTTAAACAGGTCTCTACAGATCTCGCCGAGTCTTAAAATCCGTACTTTAGTGAGCCTTGAAACGCAACATTCGCAGATATCAATATTCCATTTAGATAATTTCTCTTTCAAACTATTTGTTCATGATCTAGTCTGGATTATCAGTTCAACGATATCGCATTATACGTAAGATAACATAGAAACATATTTCAACGATTAAATATAATAGAAAACGTCTATAGATAGAATTTGGGAATTCATAGCATCGACAGTCCTTTTCAATCCGATTACACACTACATCTCAGCAATCTTCAGTCTAATCTACTTGGTAGAGCCGTAGAACCCTTTGATTCGATTTAACGCAAGCAATATTCTAGTGTAGAGGCAAAACGTGGCTATGTTTAAATAGGCTACTGATTTTAATATTGGATTTGCATTCATGTAACTGACTCGACAAAGCTTGATCCAAGTGAAATGTTTGACCAATCTCGTATTGGGAAAAGAAGATATAGCGTTTGAACAAAATTATTCTTAGAGATAAATTTTGCCTATCAATAGCTAAATCTATCATTAACTTGTTTATAGGTATTAATCGTTCATTGAACTAGATTTTTCGTGCTACTAACTGAATATTGGGTGTGTCTTGTGAGTCAGTCAATTATGGAGTTGGAAAGGTCAACTGTCATTGACATTGGCTATTGATTGATGGTGCTGTTCCGATCTCGATCACAGATAGGAAGTAGTCCGCTGGAATCATGGGCTAATGTGCTGCTATTATTTATATATCTACTGATTTAATTTAAATGAGTCTATCATTTATAATTCAAATAATCAGCAAGAAGCAGCTGGTGATTTGAAAACAGACAGACAGTATCTAGTGTGTTACCTATGATTTATCGAAGTTATGTGTTACATTCCACCTTATACTGTTGTACTACTGGACATTAATTTACTCTCATTATTAAAGGGGTTCACTGCATATTAAAAACTATAAGTGGCTTTTAAGGCGCCCGACAATATGGTAAGGAAACCTACATGCCTGATAGTTCCAAAACAAAAAAAAAAACAAAAAGCTTCTCGAAAGTTTGTGATGGACCAAAGCGTAAATTCTTGTTACACTGAAAGACATGAGTCTTTCAGGTTATGAAACCAGCAGTTAAACTGGGTTGAAATGGGTTAATGATAGTGCATTTGTAACTGTATTTTAGTGTCTTTTCCTCCCGTTGGGGTCATACTACCATGTTAAAAAGTTATACTTATCTCAAACGTCAATTATTCCGAGATTTGGCCAGTGAAGCGAAATGGAAGTTTTTGTATGAAAATCTTGGCAGTGTCCGCTCTATAGCTTTATGTATTTCAATCCCCGAAGACAATTTAAACTCGAAAGTGATTGAGCGCCTCCATTTTACACGTGACGGCATAAAGTCCACAGCTGTTTACACTTCGATGATTTGCACGAAGTTGTTGGATCGAAACTAATAAAGCTTCCAGCAAACGCCATCTTACTCAATAAAGTGCTTAGTCGAAACTGAAGTGCTCTTACACTAACTAAAATTATTAAACTTTGCTAAGATGCCTACTACTACTTTGTACCGATCTCCAATTTCACTTAAACGGAGTTTAGTATTCATTTTCAATTATATTTTTTTGCTTTCAATTAGACCTTTATCAGTTTGTAGATCTTATCCACTTTTTTACTACCAATTAAGTTTTAGTGTATGTCCTAGCTTCTAGTGTAAGTGTCAGTTAATCGAATTTATATTAATTTAGTTGTACTGTTTAGAATTCACATTACAGTAAGGTACTATTCCAAAAGTTAATTTCCATGTTCGTGCATGAACATTTGGGTCTGAGGTGCATGAACATTTGGCACCAAACGAAAGATGATCGTCTAAGGAACGTAAGATAAATAAAGGATTTCTAACAAAATAAAATAAATAGTACCTACAACATCATTACGTTGTTACTCGGTCACCGTTATACTCATATAATGACATACACATAATTTTTTCAGATGCTATTGCTATTATCGCTATAAAAACTGATGACGCATTCTACGCAGAAGGTTAAATTAGCGCGTATTGGCGAGTTATACAAACAAAAAGAACTAATGGTGTTACAATTGTGACATCAGCACTAATGTCACAATTTATAAAGATAATAGATGATTAAACGTTGACAGCACTAATGGGATTTGGTTAAAGAGCGAAAAAAGATGTTACAATTCGACGTTCAACTTCATTTAAATATTCATAAATCACCTAAGAGTAATTTCTGAAAATCTATCTCAATTCGGGCCTGATTATGTCACGGTCCCTAAAAGTTTCAGTTATAACGTTTATGATATTAGACTTACATACTAAGTCAATTAAAATCTTTCGCGACCTTCGTTAACATTCCTTGTTCTTAGCTGCGTACATTTCTAGACATTTTTATATTCAATATAATTATGTAGTATGTCCTCAATTATGATAAATCGTCATGTCTTATAGACATAGGCTATTTCACTGAAATAAAAAGCAAACGGGAAAACTTTTGCTTTGTAATAAAGTAGGAATTTGATACTTTTTAAAAGTTTTCCTTCATATTTTTGTTCGACATTTCAAAGACGTCTTTCAACTTTTTAATTCATCAATATCATGTTACTGATCGATTTGTTCATAGAGGTTATCGTTATTTCGAACATTCATGATCATTCATGTAACCGTTGGAATTCCAATATCCATAACCGTCACTAGTTTAATCTTATCCATAACAAATCTTGGAACAGACGGTTCAATATGATTTATTGGGGATTTACCCTTATTAATGGCGACATCAAATCCTGTACTTCAGTTACTATACTAGCTGTTATTCTTCAATAAGTTTAAAATATTACTTTCTATGAATATACCCAACGCTGATGTCTTTAGTCATAATATTGGTGTCATAATATTATTTGATATATAAATACACTGTGGCTTGTATCGTACGTTTTTAGCGCGTTCTCTCCACATATCGCGATGAAACAAATATTCGTATTATAATGCAGATTACTCGAATGTATGTTTCATCGTGATACGTGCAGTGAAATGCAGATGAGAGTCGTTAATCTCTACGTTGATACAATGTTTTTAATGAATAAGCAAACATAAACTTTTGTTTTAAATCGCAAGTTTAAAATACTTTAACATTCCTAATTTCTCCTGTAAAACACTTTTAAATTTGATGTTCATCTCTACCATCTAATTCCCTGGAAAATCTTCAAGCATTCTGTAATTTCCATACGAATGCACTCTGATAGATGAGAACTGTAAGCGTGACAGCAACTTCGAGAGACTTTCCCGATTTAGATTTGTACGCCCAAGTTTGGCTTCAGTCCGGCTCGAAGGACCAATCTTTTGAAAACTCTTTCCAAAGATGCATTATAGGATTGCATAATTTTTGGCACGGATTGAAACGAATTTTTAATATCCGGATCTCTTTTTAATATCCATTATAGTTCGCTTTAAAGAGAATATTTTTATATGTTAAGTACTGTTCGGTCTTCATCCAATAGAAAGATTACCTGGTTTAGTATATATATTTCTGTTATTTTCTTTAATAGGATAAATTAAACCTTGTTATTATGTATGTATGGGCTCTTTAGTCATTTTTTTAAATAATACTGAAAAAACAGTTTACTACATCAGCTTTTTATATTCAGAGTAGGCTTTTTCAACGGCCCTGAAAAATGAATGAATCAAAGTGATATCATATCTCTACTCAAAACATTTTCATTGGGTTGTGTGGAATTATACTATTCTATCGTATAATGTTCATTTGACTAAAGAAAAACAATATATTTTCAATTGCGAGTAAACGCAATATGTAAAGAGTGCGCACGTATACGTATATATTTGTAATCACACCAGGATCGGATTAAAAAAAAAATTAAAAATCACAAAACAGAGTGCTCATATACAAGCTTGGTAGGTGGTAGAACCAGTGTAGTTCGACAAGAGTACCACGACCACTCCTATTTCTAGTGTGTTGCAGTTCTTGCGTTACGTAAGAATTGTGTGGTTGCCGGCGCATTTGTACATGAGGTGACCATCTTAGTCCTCGGGAATGGCACCGCACCTGCGATCGATTGTGAAAACCTGTTCTATATGAAGTTGCTTAGATATTAACTACTAACCACTAACCATCAGGAATGCAGGCCCGTCTGCTACTTCAACCTGATAAAAAAGCGAATCTTTAACATCCTCCCAATAACTTTCTATTGTACTGAAAAAAATCTTGAAAATAGCATGATGTTGACGCGTTGAGAGTAGAGCACTACCTCAAACGCTCCTTATTTTGAGACGTGCAATATGTTTTAGATTAAGAACGGTGTTTTGTTTACAAATTAACATTATATCATCGTAATTCCTTAACTTTGCCTTGAACCGTATAGCCGGTCGTAAAGTTTACGTTCTCTTGATCTAATCTCCTTCACCCACATCCCGGCTTCCAGCTGTTGGGACATGCATCTGGGACGAGTATTTTGGTGAAGACGATTACTGTTTAACAACTAACATTATGATCGTGTTGATGTATTTTTAATATGCGCGTGTGTTCATGCAGTGCAAGTTTTTCTTCGTTAGTGTTTCTTGACACTGAATTTTAATTGGAATATCAGTGTCGAGTACTTACTCTTCGGGCCTTATGGTGCCCAGCTGTGGGACGTAGTGAGTATTGTTACTTCGTAGGGACTAAGAAGTTTTGATATCATTTTTTTAACGAATTAAACTATGTTCTGAGGTAGCTTCGACTTGACATGCTTTATTAGCGTAAATTTTTTTTTTCTAAACATGATAAGAAATTTCTTTGACCGCTTAGTCTCCATAACGTAGCACCTCGGAAAGTTATGGTTAATTATGAAGGAACGCACCTCCCCCTCCCCCCATATACGCCTATGTTACAACTGCTTATTATATTTAACCTAAAGTTTAAACGAAGACTCAAATGAAATCGAGCATTATAAATATCCGGTCTGTAAAAAGGCAGGCAAAGATGAAAAATCTAGTTAGAAGTGGGGTTTGGCATCAAAAGCCGTAGCTTTTATATCTCGCTGACATTCAATTTGAGCGAGTCAAAGGCGGCCGCTGCCCAGGCCAGCGCTGCTCAACCTATTATATGCTGTCTAGAAATCATTGGATAAAATCATCTTATGGATTCCTTTTGTTATGCTGACATTATTGCATAAGTCGGAATGTTTAGCGGTTACCGGGTGAGTGCTATTTTATTTTCGATGGGTATACAATAAAAGTCTATATGAGATACTCAAAGTTGTAGTTGTCGTTTGAAGCTTTCAAATCTGTTCACCGACGCCCACGTGTTTTCTCAAAAAGCTTTGAAAAATTCGCAATTTTTTTTTTGGCTTTTTCGTCTCAATTCTGGCCACGGTTTTTATTACAAAATGCAAAGTATCATTCTGACTTTCCCAAGCCTTTATTAACCTACTATTAGGCCGGTGTCTCCTCACAGAATGAGCCCAATGATTGAAAGAATAAGCCTATCTGTTTTGCCTTGAGCAGGCTGTTTGTCACATATGTATATTGTAAAAACAGCTTTAGCAACTAGTAGCTTTAGCGATTGAGTAGTACTTAAACACAACTTTAAAACTGCTGGCAAACTATTCGGTAACTATTTAGTAGCATGCATCTATTTGAAAGAGTCGTATGAAATCGAAAATTACCGCTCGTTGATGGTTCAAGCAATAAATTGGTCACCTCAGCGGCAGCTTAACCAACTGTTCAGTTGCTTAAGGGACAAAATAGTAGTTTTAGGAACTATTGTTCAATTGATAGGGTCCAAGGGGCGAATAGTTTAAGCCAGCCTTAAGTCTATTAAAATGACTAATATACTTTTCACATGGAAAGAATATTCATGAACATCTCTTGTTGATTTTACAAGCATTATTAAGTTCTCGTATATTCATGGTTTTGGCAGGTTTAATCTACTATCGAGCGATTGATCTATTCTGGGGCATGTTCACTATCCGTAAACCTACAAGCGTGGACGTTCTCGGTCAGATTTATGTATATATATATAGCAGGCTTCAGTCTGCCTATTATAGTGTCTACCACTAATCGATTCTATATTTGTAGTTTGTTCATATTATTTTTTTCTTATTGTAGTATGTAGTATCTCTTAATTTCTAGTATTGTTTATTTTTCATGGTCAATGCAGTCACGTTTAATGTCATTGCGAGCAGATATGTTTATTAACGTCTTATATACATTATATTTCAAATACCAAATCAGGTTAGCTGACTGGTTAAGCACAATTTTGATCTAGTACAACTAAGTCATATTAGACACTATGCACTGTCACTAACGCACAATCATATATGCAAACACATATACAACACTCGTGCGCGCACACACGTACGCAAGCACACACAATCACACACATGCATGCACGCGTATATTCACACACGAACACGTACACAACACAAATGACAAATCGACCTACGACCATGTGGTCGTAGGTGTATGCGCACAATATGTATTGTGTATGTACACAATATGTATCTACTACAAACTACCATAATCGCTTACATTGAAATGTAACAGAAAATAAGGTAAAAGTCTCGCTCAGCAAAATAAAAATGTCTTTTTGGCACGCAATCGAACAGCTTTCAACTGTAGTAGTTTCGTAGATCGAGCCGCTGATAGCCTAACACACCCGATGACGTCATCAAGGTACCTATCGTCAATGCGACAGAATGCGGGGAGAACCTACTGCTTAATATTAACCTTCATTTTACTAAGCGCGCCTTTAAGATTAATGAAACTGATTCGTGCCTAATTATTTTACTCAGGCGACATTTGGAAGAAAACTTTTGTTTGGTAACGTACATAAAAACCATAACATGTTCGAACCATAAACTGAAAGTTACAGAAAATGCCGTTGAAATTAAATAGCTATACTATTTTTGAAGTGAAAGCTTCTTTAGGCGCGTTGGGAATTGTATTAAATGGGTAAAAACCTTTGAATTCGCGACACTGGTATCGTAACCCACATCTCTGTATATGAGTATGTACATATAATGTATCCAT
>DWNE01002195.1:0-19526 GCA_018249875.1 Cecropterus toxeus | reverse complement strand
AGCCA
The DNA here is from genome assembly GCA_018249875.1 of Cecropterus toxeus. Lineage (NCBI taxonomy): Eukaryota > Metazoa > Arthropoda > Insecta > Lepidoptera > Hesperiidae > Cecropterus > Cecropterus toxeus. The sequence continues at coordinate 19,521 of DWNE01002195.1, read as the reverse complement.
GTAAAAGGAATCAGTACAATAAGAATAAAACTGTATCTTCAACTTAAAAATTGATGAATTTTGAATTGTGTGGATATCCATGCAAAGCGATATGTATATTCAATAATTATTAATATCATTTTCTGTAATGTACATATTACTTGTAATAGGCGTTATGCAAAATCAAGAAGTCGGTTCAAAATGATCCTGTTACATCAGTCGTGTTCAAATCACGAATGCGATGGAAACACACTGTTGATAGACATTTATATCTTTAGCATATCTATGTGTTTTTCTCAGTTGAAATATTGTCCACTTTCGATAGAATGAAGAAATCATTGAACATAATCTAAACATACGAGCTTGTTTTAATGAAATATTTGTTTTAATTTTAGTTGTCATCTGTTCGTTATGGAGCATTTTATGTTTAAGGCAAAAATCTGCTAATACAATAATTTTTACCACGTCTAACCAATTTACACAATGTGAAGCTATGCATTATTTTATATTCGCTCGCAAAATTATATAAAGTTGATTCCACGTGGCCTTTTCCAGGAAGCTTTTATAAATATTGAGAGTTTTGACTTAGTTGGCTAAAATAGGTAAGTTCAAATTGAATTTCATTGAAGTAAATACTTAAAAATAGTTTAGGACTTAGTTTTCTTTTACTTAAATACGATTTTATTAGCTTGGTATGTACATATGTATGTTACGTAATTTATGAACGTGATTTTTACCCACTTTCAAACTTGGATTGCGTTGAAACTTCACACACTTATAAAGGCCCGATGACAAAATCTTTTTCGCCGTATTTTGGCTTATAAACCCGAAAAGGAGTTACATAGGGGTTGAGTTTTTTAACGATAAAAAAACCTATATTTTTCATTGTTACACATTTTTTAACTTATAGAAAATTATCAATATACGACTTTGTATAGTTATAATTATTGAAGTAAAAAAAAATACTAATAATTAAGGCACGTTTGACACGTTTGAACACACAGATACAATAATAAGAAATATAGACATCGTAAGTCTGTATCGAAACTACAGAACTATGTATAGGTAACGTAGTATTATTTATTCGCTAGATATTTTTTGCTATTGTTTGGGGTTTTTGTATGTCGTCATTTTACGGCAACAAAAACGAGATGAAGGCTGTTACTACATTTACGAACATGCTTGAATACGCACTAAGTTTGTTCGCGGAACTTTAATGAATAATGAAAAAAAAACACTCTTATAAAAAGTCTGAGAAATAAAATAATAATATGTAAGGTAGCATGCTCTTATCGTAAGGATTTAAGAGGATTTAATAATCGATGTGTAATTATTATTTAATTAGTTTAATCTTATTACAAATTGTTACCACGCTTATATTTATGGTCATTATAGATCTTAATTTTCCTTTTCATTTCAGGTTTTCATAATACATGATATTATATGTTTTTTCTCTTTTGTATATGAGATTTTTTCTAAATTTCAGGTGAATTTAGGGAGAAACATAGGGTTTCGGGCGATTTTCACCACTACCAGTGGCCTCACGCATATAGGCCAGTTCCAGGATCTCCAAAGGAAGGCACGGGTGCTTTCTTTACTTTAGGATCTTACTAGGAGCAGGTTCTCCTCGGAGCTTGCTTTATAAAATCAATCAATTTGTGACCACTACAAACTGTTACCTCCTCGACGTCGCAACTCTTATAGTAATCGTTTACGATTTCAATGTGCAATTGCGTATGCAAGTCCCTTGTAAAAACTATTTGGAGGGCGGTTCATGATAGAAATAAGGTACCCTCAACGCGACATCACCGTTAGGCCCTTAAACTTTATGTGGGAGTAAAAACATAGACTGTCATAAATCGCATTTGTGAAAATGCCCTTAGACATCACATTTTCTCACAGTGTTAGAAGCGTGTAGATGCGATTTTTGTCAAGTAATAGTGAAACCAATAAGATTGGTAGTTTAAAAACCTTAAACCATGTCCTTCAAATACTAAGCAATTACTTAGCAATATTTTTTGTGTAGCGTTCTAGATTGAACTTGACTGTTAAATAAAAAGGTACCGATTAGCAACTTTAACTGGAACAGCAAACACCATTATTTACTTGTATGTCGGTCGTTGGATATGTTATTTTCGACGAGTGATTCTACATACGATAATGATCATTATCTAAGTGGACAGTCCCTACTTCACATGACAATAATGATATTTTGGTTGCTTTATATTGTCCATACACATTTTTGTAAGATTGAACTAGCAAACGAGCATGCATTCCACCTGATGGTGAGTGGTTACTGCCGCCCATGGATATCTGTAAGCAACCTAATATAGAACAGGGATTCTATCTGAAGTCGATTACAGATGCGTTGCTACTTCCGAGGACTAAGATGGTCGCCTCATATTATAAGTAAGCCGGCAACCACACCCTTCTACAGAAACGCAAGAACTGCTTCACGCTAGAAATAGGTGTGGCGGCCTTCCCGGTCGAACTAAACTTGTTCTACCACCCGGCAAACTGGCCTACTTGATTCAATTTGGCCTGGAAACTACATTATTTCCAACCCATATAAAAACTTGGAACATAAATAAGAAGTCCTACAATTCACTTATTATATTTCAGAAGCCGCCATATTTTACATAAACAAGATAATTATAAGAACAATTTTCATTCCTACTATGAACAAACCTGATTAAATTTATAATTACTTAGGTAGCACATTTAATACATTACAGTGTAACAGTGATTATTAATAATAAAGGCAAATCAATCACACGACACGACAAGTCGTAGTGACGACTTAATTTCATTTCTTTGGGTAGTTTTCTTACGCAACAGCATCGCTTGGCTTTAGCGTTTCTGCTTTAAACATTGCTTCAAAACCAATATATATTGCTTATTACTACTTTTTTTATATGGCAGAAAGTATTATCGATAGCTTTTAACGTCTTAATCTTAATGTTTATAAATCAATGAACACCGGATGCACGCACGAAAAAGTGTCACGTTCCGCCTAAGCCTGAGCGTAAAAGCGAGACCGTAGAAAAATACTTACTATACTAATTAACGAGCGTAAATAAATGTTGTTTATGGAAAAAATATAATTTTCAATTAACTCATTTGTATTATATCTACAAAATAATTATATTTTAGTGATGCTAATTCAATTCCGTTCATAAAAGTATGCAATTTTTCATCAATGTTTCTTTATGACGTTATCTCGTAAAAATATCGTCCAAAAACCGACTTTACAGACAACCATTTTTTTATTTTATAAAACTAGCAAGCGAGCATGCAGTTCACGAGGATTTTAAGTAGGTATTTAGGTAGTCCCATCCAGGGACATCTAACGATTTTTTCTAAACTCATAGCCCCACAGTAGGATTTTCTGCTGTGTCATGCGTGCCATGGATACTCAAAGACGAATACACAAACCCAGACCCAGAACGGAAATCTAAGCTCATCATTCACATTTCTGACAAATCTGTAATCAGCCACAGATAAGATCCGCCATACCTGAGGTTGGCAACAGATGAATTGCTACTTCTCAGGACTAAGCTGAAACACGAATAAGTAGTTTCCACATACTGCTTTATACCAGAAGACAGAGGCGCTTAACAATGCTGTTCTGAGGCAGAAATAAATGTGACGATGGTGCCTCCAGAATCATTCATAAAGGGCACCATAGTAATGAGGTGGAATATACTACGAAAGTTTCATTTTTTTTTAATTTAAGTTGAGAGCATGCCTTTTATCGAAGACTTCTGAGCAACAAGTACTCTGTTCTATCTTGGGTCGTCGTATATAAACAAAAAGGGTATGGAAAAGTACCGTATCTAATCAAGCTTTCTATAATATTCCGCCCTAAATACGGTACGTTCAGCAGAAAATCACTTTTTTCATTTTACATTACCGTATATTACGCCAACGATGGCTTGTAATATGTTTTAAACAGTCGAGGCCCGTCTAAAGATAGCCGCAGCCGGGTTGTACATTTAAGACTAAGTAGGTAAGTTCTATGTGCACTTAGTGCGTATATAAGGGCAACCATGAATGCCAAAAAACATTTGCTTTAAGTGACAATCGCTTTAATCGTCATTGGTGAGCGACAATAATAAATGTATGTACCTATGTCTAATCTTATAAGACGACCTGCGTGGTGGAGCGGTCACCATGCTGTTCTGTTTTGATCCCCGGCCAGACAGACTGAATGTTGAATTTCGATGTCTTTTCTGGGTCTGGGTGCTTGTGTATTCGTGTTTGTGTAGCACCCGCGACACAGGAGAAAATCCTATTATGGGGCTATGAGTGTAAATAGCGTGGTAATAAGACTAAATTACTGCAAGTTGCAGCGAAATTTAATATAATTTGCTTTGTAATATAATTCACTTCGTACAACAGAATATTTCGTAGCCGAGCGGTTAGAGAGTAATTTCAATAATAATACAACCTACTGTCTTTTTTAAAGTATTTTATAGGTTAATCCAGGCCATTAACTAGTTGTGTGCCAAATTTCATCTAAATCCAAACAGCAGTTTTTAAGTGGAAGAGAAATAAACCCACATATGTATGTACATCCTTACAAACTCTCGCATTTATAATATTAATAAAACTTTACATTGAAAATAGTTTCATTATATTATTATATAAGAATATAAGATACATTTTATTCCGTACTTAAATATTATAATAGTATAGAAATAAAAACTGTTCTGGATTGAATCTTGTACTTGGAAAAGACTGGTATATACCATAACGATGTTTCATAGCGACTGCATTAAACAGTTATCCAACAATTTGTCGGAAATAAGAAGTTTTAAATAGCGCAAAGAAAACAGTTAATGGCTGATATCCAAGTATAACAAACGGGCATCAGGAAGTAGAAGTTGGCGTGTCCTACGATGCGTGAAACGTTAATTTCCCTTAACAAATACCCATTGGGTCACTAAGGATTGCCTTTTTTTGTTCTCGAGAGGGTTGTTTTTGTTCTCAAAAGGTACTCGATACCGTGGGAGCAACACTGAGTTATGGGGGACTTTTACAGCATTAAAAATTCCTCCTGGTGGCCGTCCTCAGCGCTGTGTGGAGGACTTCTGGATCTCCAACGGAAGACAAGCGGAGTCCTCCAAGCGCTATGCCCTTTTTCGGCTCTTTCCCGGTGAGCATTAGCGCCCACCGTGCATTCAGGTGTTTAAGACGGCATGCGACCACACATGCCGCCTTCCTTCTCGAGGTCACTTGACTCGATGGTTCGAACTCCAACTGTAGCCACCCGCAAGCCCGGTAGCCCCCTTTTACCGTAAGGGACAAAACTAAGGATTGCCTAACCTTTTCTGGGGATAACTTTCACTTTTTTTTCAAAACATTTGAGAACTTATATAGAGTATAAGATGATATATGAGATGATGAATGAGAACTTGTATTTCGCCTGACACGCGTAGCTGCGGTCATTGTACCGGTCTGACAGTGGATTCCGGGTTCGATCCCAGATATCAGAATGATGAGTTCAGATTTCTGTTCTGTTTTAGTGTTTATGTATTGGCACTCACGATACAGGAATAAATCATAGTTTGAGATATAATAGTTTGAGATATAATATAAATGTATAATTCACCTCTTAGATAAATCTTAGTTATTTTCAATACGCAAATAAATTTTAATTTAATTATTAATGTATGAATTTGATATTGATTATACCTACTGTTGTTATTAATTTGATATTATCACGGAAGTAATTCAAATTATTTTCAAATTGCTATTACTTAATGTTATTTGTTATTACTAGTTATGTTATTATTACTAGTTTCTTGCTAACACATTTTCAATATTATCTGAACTTTTTTTATACCTACAATTTTACAGGCGAAGTATTTTTTTTTAGGAGATAGCAAAATAATACAATTATTAAAAAACATATTTCATAAAATGGACATTTTTTTCGGTAGCATCGTTGTAATATGTTTCGATTTCTTAAATTCATTACTTTATTTATATTATATAACACAAACAATCATTTTATATTATACCTTTAACATAATCATACGTCAAAGTTTAATAAAAACGTTTAATAAAGATGTTTAAAGCTGCAAACTAAATATGAGAAATTTATTTTTTAATAAAATTTATCATTTATCAAGTTATATCAACTAGTCGTATCATAAGTTAATTAGTGTATAATTGTTTTCCGTCGATTATCACTCGCGACGCTAGGCAAAGTACCTAAAGGGCGGGCGGCCGCGCGACGCCGGATGCTCGACTGACATGTGCCTGGGCGGGCGGGCCCTACCATTTGCTTAACTCGATAACTTGACCTCTAATGTATAATTTAATAAATCATTCAGCTAGGAAAATAATTTTAGGAATGTAACCTAGAAAGAAAAAAAAAATCTTTTCTTCAACGTTTCAATAAAAAAATGCTTGTTTTGTAATGTGTGTATAGTAGGCAATTATAATTACTATTCGATTAAAGGAAATATCAAATATAATACTCAACTAAGTATTATTATAAAGTTTATACAAATTTTAATCCAGAAAAAAAAAAATACTTGATCAATTCAACTTTTTATTTACAACTATTTCTTTTATGGTCGTTTTTTCTTACACGGATCAATAGGTATTGTATCTTACTAAGTGATATAATTTACTATCATGGTAAGTAGGAATGAGTCGCCTTATACATATTCAATCATACAAATAGTATTCGTTGCATGTAAAACTTCAATCTAAACGTTATTAGGATTCTACACAAAAATAGTTTAAAATAGTTGTACTAGCAAATTTTAAATACGAATGATACCACTACGAGAAGTGTTTTTTGAACGTAGGTATGTATATATTTATGTATGTATGTATGTATGTCGATTACTTTGGCACGCGCTGCGACCCAAACGGCTTGACGGATTGTGACGTATGACATATCATTAGAATCGTCTCAGTTTGCAGAATGACATAGGCTATATAACTTTTAAAAAAGGCGCGGAAATAGAGGAAAAATATATATGGGTATTAAATGAAAGCTAGTAAATAAACGAATCTAAAAATATACATATTATAATACTTTTACTTGACTATTTTGACAAAAACTCATATAAGCGTTAAATTAAATATATATAATTATGGGCAAAAATTTCGTTTTAAGCAGTCGGGTTTTGTTTTGTTTTAAACGATGCTACTAGTTAACTATTTTACTAGACTATGTTAGTAGCTTTATTTTATGGCCCTCTTCTCAAATTATATGATTAATTTTTAAAAGTTGTTCATTTGAAAATCCAAGCGAGTTTCCGTAGTAGCTCAAAGTTTGGTTCATTTTTCGCTACGTAACAGAAACGGGTCAACAAATTAAGATAACATGATTTGAGTTGCTCCCGAATATGAATAAACTTGGCAAGCATTTTTCTTTTCATTAATTATTACTCATATTATTCCAGAGGGAAATTGAGTTTTGCTTGCGGAAATGTTTTCTTAACAACCTCTCCGAACGAAATATAAATAAAACCATAAAAGTTTCGATTGAATAATAAATTGTAAAAATGTTTTTATCTTTTTAAACGCAGGTGAGTTGGATTTAACGCCTATTTTTAGGTAATTGAGCAGCAAGGATGGCACGATATTACCAACCAAGTAAACGCTTTCTACACTTACAGCCCCACATTATTTTTCTCTTGTGTCGTGGGTATCATGGACTCACAAAGACGAATACTCAAACACCCAGACCAGGAACAGAATCTAAACTCGTCATTCAGATGTCTGTCTAGGCGGGGATCGAACCCGGAATCCAGTGTCAGACCGGTATGGTGACCGCTCGGCCACGCGGTCGTGCAGTAAAAAGGATAGTAAGTTTAAACTCTAAGTATAGACATCTATAGTCAACCACGTGGAGACCTTATTTTGTCTATCCAAATAGGTATCTGATTTCAGCTACAAACGTGTTGCTACGCCTGAGGACTGAGTAATTCAGACTCAATAGCGCTTAACATTACTCTTTCATTATGTTTAATTAAGCTTTAATTTATAGTTTTCATTTAATTAAACACGCTTGAATAAGTTTGATGAAGATTAAAAAATAATATTTAAAAATAAATTTATATGTCTGCGTATAGATTAAAGCAACCTCTCCCAGATTTAGGGGGATAAACCAGGGTAATTTCCGGTGTTAGGCGGCGCTAAAATCTAAGTGATAAAAGGCGGTACTTTCTGCTGTGTTTTTCGCCGGTCTAACGAAGAGCCAACGCTATCAAGTTACTCTACTACGCTACTCTGGTTCGAAAATGTGTCCCATGACTAGAACCTAGAACTCCACCGCCTGGCCATGGAGCGAAAGATGTTTTTTCCTATTTACAAACCAAATCTTTCCATCTGGTCTAATTCTTCAAAGGTAACGCCAGAAAGCCACGTCTTTACAAATGTTTATGTGAAATAATTATTCAGAAATAATTTCCGGCGAGCAATGTACAGGATAATGAAAATTTTCCTCATTCAAACTCATTTCTTGTCAAAGCGTTATGTCGTGGACGGTTGCCATGGTGATATCTACTTTTGTACTCTCGGTATCGAGTTTTTAACTATGTACATAGAGCGGTAATCGAATTGCGCGACAGTTGTGGCCTCTGCCTAGGATTTTAATTGAGTATTAATATTTAGAGGTCCTTTTTGATCCTCCGTCAGAAGGAGGGTAATATTTTAAAAGCGTTGTAACATATCATTGCTAACATCTTCATGCAACACCTTGTAATAAATTTTCTATGTTTATATTTTTCATGGTGTGGTATATTGTGGTATGGTTTTTTTGGTTTAAAACCTACCGGCACTTACGACACAGGAGAAAATCCTAGAGGGCTATGAGTGTAGAAAGCGTTAGTAATTTTAATTTATTAATTTATTGTAAACCACATCGGTAAACGTAGCATGGGACGCCTTCCTGCTCGGTGGCACGACGATCTGCTCTGGGCGGCGGGAAGTAACTGGATGTGAATGAGGAGAGCCGATGTCCAGCAGCGGACTGAGATAGGCTGATGATGATGAAACCACATCGGTAATACGATTAGTCTAAATAGAATTACTTATTTTTATAAGAATGAAGTACCAAGTCTGTGGAAGGGTGTGGCGGTGTGAGTGCCGGCTCTTTTGTTAAACTCCGAAGACTTCATCATTTTAATCCTTAAGGGTAGTAACGCGGCTATCCTCAGGCAAGACATCTAACCTTGTCCATTGCAGCTTAAAACGGTACAAGGTAATAGAAAAGGTATTGTTCGATCGGGGAGGTACCACTGTCACATTTACTTCTAGCGTGATACTGATTTGGCCGGAATGGTGTGGTTACACGGCTCAATTTCATACGCGATCATCTAAGTCCGCGTAAGTAACAACGTTCCTTTCAAATAGAACCCCCTATTCTATATGAAGTTGATTACAGATGGCCGTGAGCAGCAGTGACCATTTACCAGGTGTACTGCAAGTCTGTTCACTACTCGTAATTCAATCATATAATCTGTGGCGGCGCAAGACATACGCTTTATGTGGGCAAGACAAATTTATCGAGGCCCTCTGCTAAGTAAAAAAAATAAGCTTAAAAATAGATTACAGTATACATTACTAAAACTTTGTAGTAAAAAAACATTTTATACTTGTGGATTTCCCATACTATTTTAAATTTATTTTCGGCTATGAATTGTGCCCTTTATGCTGCTAGCCGTGGGCGGTGGTCCACACCGCCCACGTTTTTTTAGTTTACGCCGCCATATAATAAATCGAATCGTATGTATTTTTTTTATAAATATGAAGTAGCAAACGAGCAAGCAATAAGCCTGATGGTAAGTGGTTACTGCCGCCCATTTGTAAGCAACTTCATATAGAACAGGGGTTCTATATGAAGTCGATCACCGATGCGTTGCTACTCCCGAGGACTCAGATGGTCGCCTCATATAAAAGTGAGCCGGCAACCACACCCTTCCACCGAAACGCAAAAACTGCTTCAAGCTAGAAATAGATGTGACGTTGGTACTTCTATTTGCAGAATTTGGTTATTTACAGAAAACTCTTTCGTTTGCTTTTTTTTTTAAATATAGGTCCGCCATTTTAGGGCGTCTACAATATTACATTTAAATGCTAAATTCCAGATCAATCGGTTCGGGTTAAGAGGATTAAAATTTTGTTGCAAGATCTAAGTACCACACGTACCAACTAACAAGGCAAGTTAAATAAAAACTTCTAATAAAAAACCGACCAAGTGCGACTCGGATGCGCACGAAGGGTACCGTAACATCATAAAAACGGTATAAAAACGTTTGCTTCGTCCCCTTAAATTATACTTAGTATTTATTGTTATAGAGGCAATATAAACATCAATATGTGAAAATTTCAGTTGTCTAACTAACTAGATACCATAGTGCATGAAATACAGCTTTGTGACAGATAGACGGACAGCGGTCTTAGTTATAAGGTTTCGTCTTTTTACCCAACCCTAAAATGTAACAAATCTGTTTGTTATGTTTGTATCTATTAGGACTTGAATTCAACTTCCGAATTCCCCGTAACGATTGCAACGTGATAATCATGTCCACGAACATGTTTATCTCAAGTGCAAGTGACACTTGCGTCTCTGTGTCATTTTTATCACACACACATCTCGAATAACGTGATATGATAAAGACTTAGTCATACAGTTACCATACCTACTTGGAATTAAGATAGCATTTATTTATTTGTACTTACGTTGCTATGCGTGACTTTAAGGAACATTGGTTTATTGATAGACTTAAGGTATAAATATATTATATAGATCCATAATCTCTGTTTTGTCTGTACGGGTCTAGGACATGATTTCCTTACTAACTAAAGTCCGAAATATTGTTATATTTTCCTACGTATATTAGTTCTTTTTATAAATATGAAGTAGCAAATGAGCAAGCACCCCACCTGATGTAAGTGGTTACTGACGCCCATGGACATTTGTAAGCAACTCCATATAGAACAGGGGGTTCTATATGAAATCTATCACAAATGCGTTGCTACTCCCGAGGACTGAGATAGTCGTCTCATATAAAAGTGAGCCGGCAACCACACCCTTACACCGAAACGCAGGAACTGCTTCACGCTAGAAATAAGTGTGGCGGTGGGACTTCCCCGGGCAAACTACATTGGTTCTACCACCATACAATCTAGTTGTTCGGAAATTAGTGAGGATTGACTTATTTTATAAAATAACTATATAGTGTGATTGTTCTGATGATAAGTGGTCAACGCCCATGAAGATCGTCGATGCCTCAGATATAGGTCATCCGGTATCCAATCTCTTCTACTGAAACAAGAATGATTTACGATAAAAATAGGTCGATAAAAATACCTTTCCATTCGAACTATACGTCTTCGAGCAATACTGACATGCATTTTCTGTAATTCTGATTCGCTGATTCTGAAACGCTGTAATATTATAAGTACGCTAGTTACGTGCCAATCAATAAAAAAAAACACGCTTTCTCCACTCATAGCCCCACACTAGAATTTTCTCCTGTGTCGTGGGTGCCATGGACACACAAAGACGAATACACAAAAACCCAGACCCAGAACAGAAATCTAAACTCATCATTCACATTTGTGTCTAGCCGGGGATCAAACCCGGGGACCCATTGCGTGTCAGACCGGAATGGTGACCGCTCCGCCACGCGGGTCGTCACACCAATACGTACACATCCGAATCTCATCGATCATCCTTTTATAACATCAAAAAGTAAGTAAATCAATTGGATGAAACAAGTCAGAACAAAATAAATCAAGAACAAAATAAATCAAAAACAATTCACGATCAATTTGCTGACCTTAAAAGCAGCGCCTTCAGCTTGTATTTTCCTCTAAAATATTTATCGAAGTTCCATTTCTTCGATGCTTGCACCGTGTTTCCTTAATTAGTGGTGGAAAAGTTTATTCGTCTCACAATCGCCTTCTGTTTACTTTATAACCTACTTCCGACCTAGAGTGTTTGCTTCCGATTTCCTCACGCTATTAAAACTTTTTTGATGACAGATTGGAGATTTTAGCATAGCCTGTGTGGTGTAGTTTACGCTATGAATTTAGATATACATATGTTATCATACATACTAATTATGAGTTTTCGTTACATATAGTACATAAAATCCTAGAATAAAGCTTTTTCTTATCAGATTGAAGTAGCAAACGAGCATGCAGTCCACCTGTTGGTAAGGTGACTGCCGCCCATGAACATCCGTAAGCAACTTCATATAGTACAGGAGTTCTATCTGAAGTCAATCACAAATGCGGTACTACTCCCGAGGACTAAGATGGTCGCCGGCAACCACACCCTTCCAGCGAAATGCAAGAATTGCTTCACGCTAAAAATAGGTGTGGCGTGGTACCTTTGCTGTCGAACTACGTAACTACTAAAGTTTATGAAAGTTAAATATATATGTACTCCTTTACTTTTTTATCTCTTAATTGGCATAATGCTTAATTTTAATAATGAAAAGCAATAAACATGGTGACCTACATTTTATGTTGTATAACACAAACGAGTATGATAGATTTCTATTGGCGATCATGGAAAACAATCCAATCCAAATCTCCAATCAATCCCAGATAAGATTTGACTTACGTCATCCCAAGTTTTGTTCAAAAACATAAAATCCTACTCGAAATCCTAAAAGAAGAGTGGGAACAAAATTTTCTTACAAGATATAAATTACCTACATTTAAACTGGATTGAACAAATTGCTATTCTATAACGACGCCCTATCTCAATTTCTTGATTGCATTTACTATTTGTGCAAATGCCTATGCTTCAAGATGTACAGCGGCGCAGAAAATTGGTAATTATACGCAAAGCTACTGCATTAAGGTGTACTTCCTTACTGTATAAATAACGTTACAGAAAATTATGAAAGCTAGTAAATAGTAATAATAATTTCTAAAAATATATATATTATAATGCTTTTTTATGACTATTTTCACGAAAACTCATATAAAGCGTTAAAAATGTATCATTTTAAAGAAAAAAGAAACATTTAGCAGTAGAGTTTTTTGGTTTTAATATTTTAACAATGTTGCTAGTTTTCAGTACTTCACATGAACACAATAACAAAACAAATCTTTATTACCTAATACAATATAATATTAATAAATCACGAAGGAGCATTAATTACTTTGAACAAATCAAATGTGAATCAAGAAAATTTTTATACATTTGTTATAGTGCATTGCTTACTGAATACAAACTTCAATAGTCTGATTGTCTAAGCTCTGAAATTTCTTATATCTAATATTTATCATCACTATCAGATTATCTAAAACCAATGTTCTCATTTCTAATACCAAAACACAAATCAATTTGTATAACAATGAGTGTTTATTTTTATTTACAGTTACAAATTACAAGCACTAATTTGTTTTCATAACGAGACATGAAAACCGTTAGTGCAACTCATCAGAGCGCTTGAAACAAACGTTCTTGAAAATACTTAATACCCTTCGTAATTGTCTTTTGAAAGTACATTTTCTATTTTCTTATTTGTTTCGAAATACTGGAAAATGAGAAATGCGCTTGTTCTAGTTCCCCTGTGTATTGGACTTAGTTCCGGATTTATTGTTACCACTGGTACCTCTGAGGTGAGTAATAATGTCTCCGACTTACAATATTTCACAACTTACTGCGCTAAAATACTTCGGTAGGGTTAATAAATATCATTGTTTGTTCTTATACCGAGTACTAAACGGTAGTTTAGTTTCTTTCTGAAATGAAAAGCATTATATAATCTTAATACACAATAGGTCCATAAATGCTTCATATTAAAGGTAATACATAAAATTTAGGTGAATCTTTATGCATACAAGAATGGATAATTCATCACAGATAGTTAATCATATTTATTTATTACAGATATCTAAATCCAATATAAGAATATTACGTTCAAAAAGAGGAGTGATTTCGCTGGATAACGATAATTCAAAAAAAGAAACTAATCATTCTGTAAAAACAGATGTTTCACTTTTGTATAATGATGTTGAAGATAAAATAAAAAAGGAATTATATAAACAGGGTGTACAAGACGATAAAAATATAAATGAAAGATCATTTGTTTTTGTAAATCAACGATGGAAGAAAATACCAACTAAAACTCATTTAGTTGATACGAAGCCGGGAAGTCCATACTTAAATAGATCTTTTATTTTAAACGTGTTTGAAGAAACTTCTATAGATACTGTGAAAAACATAGCTGCAAAAATTAGTAACCCTAATATTAAATATGTTGGTGAACGTATAAAAGAGAACATTACGAGTAAAAACAAAAATTATTTCCCACTCATGCATCAACATAAAGGTGGTATACAAGAGAATAGTGATATTTATTCAAATTATCGCAAAGATAATATTCCGATGAAACCCGCAACTAAAAATGATAATATAAATCAAAGTAAGAAGAACTTGGTGGATAGTATTATTAGTGATTATATCAAGATCAGCAAGCAATCGAATGATGATAGAACATATTTTAAAACTTTTAACAAAGCAAATAACGTTGTGCAACAACAGGAATCTAAGGAGAGATTAACCGATAAATTCAAGAGCAAATATGATCATGCACTTTTTAAAGTTAGGGCACATGAAGTAATTAATGACGTAAATGAAAATACCTTTTCGGAATATAATCTGTTTCAGCACACATTAGAAGAACAGGTTCCAGATAAACAAAGATACAATGACAATAAATTTAATAATTTGAAATATTGTCAAGAATGTACTCAGAAAGCTAATATGAGGAAGTTAAACAGTCGTTTGGACATGGAGTGTAAGTGTAAATGTGGAAGATTTATACATTTAAGAGATCTCTCCAATACTTAAGGCAAAGAAAATTATGTCACAAAATAAAAGACAACGATGTTAGATAGTTTAATTTTGGTCGAGCAATAAAGTTCTTAAATAACGGTAACAACATAAGATGAACAAAAGGAATAAGTGACAAATGAAATGTATTATATATTTATATTTATAATTTATATAGTAAATATTTTTTGATATCTTAATTTTTTATACAATTTTGCCCTTTCATAGTAATATTAATAATATTTTATGCAAAAATTTAATTTTATACAATTGTTTAGGCAAATATGACGAATAAATAAAAGTTATCCATAGAGAATTCAGCGATTCAAAATTCTTGAATATTTATTCTATTCCGTGAAAAGGGTCGCAGTTATTCTGCGTAACGACTTCAAACTGTAACGTATGGTTGACAAGTTGGGGGATACGTCTATTGTTTTTATTCATATTTTCTAGGACAATAGATCTCGTGACCTTACTGAACTGGAAGAAGAAAAGGGGGCTATTGTGGATGAAAAATTCAAAAGTGGCTGAGTGTAGGGGCAGCGTGACGGAATGGCAGTCCCGGATCGCGATATGAGCGCTCAAAGCTATCGCGCGTGTGATCGTTGCGTTCCGCGCCGCAGCCTCTGCGCCGAGAGATGGAACGCAAACACTGCGCGAGATGCACAGATAGCCGATAGAGCGCTACATTGCATTAGTGGTACTGGAAGAGATAGCAATATTGTAGGCGAAACATAATTTCGCAACGCGTTATACGAAAAAATGCTTATCACCCTTAGGGACCCCATTGCCTGTGTGAACATACGTGTTCTTTCACTGCAGACCTCATTCTAAAGCACAGGGTCGCTCAGTGTGCTATAGAGAGAGTTATGCTTGACTACGAGACATGATTCGCAAGGATGAAATCCATAGATGAACTAAGGTTGTCGACATAGCTTTCAAAATTAGCAAGCTGAAATGGCAGTAGGTCGGCCACTTAGAAAGAAAGGTACTCGAATGGCGACCACGTTTAGGCAAAAGGAGAACAGCTCGCCCCCCGACCAGGTGGACCGATGGACTGAAGAAGACAGCGGGTAACCGTTGGATTCAGAATGCACAGGACCGGTTGGAGTGGCGCCATTTAGGAGTGGCCTATATCCAGCAGTATACTTCGAAAAGCTTATGGATGGAGGGGGTAACTTATATGTTATTAGAGATATATTTCGCCGGTATATGCCGGCTCAATTTCATATAAGGCGATCATCTTAGTACTCGGGAGTAGCAATGTATCTGGTATTAACTTCTGATATAATCCCTGTTCTACATAAAGTTGCTTACTGGACATGGCTGGTCCATGAGCGGCAGTGACCGAGTGAAGAGTAAACAAAGAAAAGTAAAGAGTAAACAAAAATGTTAATTTCTATAAAAATACCGAAAGATAAAAATCTTAGTACTCATTTATCTAGTAGAAGGTAATTACATCCTAGTACAGAAAATGTAATGTTACATCCAGCAAAACTTATTCCAATACTTTTCTTAGCTGTATTTGTTGAAGGAGATGACTTCGCTCGGACTCACATTGTTCGAAAATATTTGTGCCCTCAAGTTGGCTACTTTAGAAGAAGGCTTTAGTTTTTATTTATAGGATTTTTAAACGCCCAGGTTTTGAATTCTAAGAACGCCAAAATATAGCTTTGCATTTGACGAAAATATATTTTGTGTTTAGAAAAAAATATATATATTTCTAACCGACTTCGAAAAGGAGGTGGTTCTACGTTTGACTGTATGTATTTTTTTATGTATGTATGTTCACCGATTTCTCCGCCATTCCTGGACCGACTTTCAATTTTTTTTGTAATAAATGTCATGTAAATTCTATTCAGTCAGGTAGAGCAGATTTATCATTCAAATACAGTGCATTTTTTTTATCAAAAGTTTCTGTTTTCAATAAATTAATACCAATTTTCTTAATTTGTTTTTGGGCTTCAAAATACTACATACCTATCTATCTATCTCTTAATCTTGAACTGTGTCACACGTAACAAATTATTACCTAATGATATTAAGTACATTTCACCTATTTACCCGCTACCATTATTGTCACAATAAGAATTTAAATTGAACGTACTTTGTGAGTCTTCAACAGGTTCGTGAGTTTCAAACTCGAGCCGAGTCTGACATCGAAAAGCGTCTCAAAATCTCGAGATGTGCATATTTTATTTCGCATCTGAAAACTCTGCCAAGGAGAATTCCGACGCGGATCCTATTTAATTATGTAGATGCGGATGATCGTACCCATTTACTTACTTTATGAGGGTATAAACGACCCTCTCGAGTTTGACAATGCCTTATTTATTTTTATATGGTAAATTTTCATCCGTTTATCGTTGTTGGGTATTTGCTGCATACTCGTTAAAGCGTCGATTGTAAATGTTTAAACTGAATTTGCATTTTTTGGTCCTCCAACGGTTTCTTTATAGGTTTTATTGTCATGAGCGGTCAATTCACGCAAGTGGAAAGGTGTTTATTTATGTTTTATTTAATTTGAATCTGGAAGAACCATTTATAGTTTGACTCGGGAGTAGTGATGTGCTAGATCCGTATTCGTATCCCTATCCGCGGATTTATGATTTTAATAATCCGATACATCTCTAGCCAGGAGGAACACCACCATGCCTATTTCTATAGAAGTCTTATGATAGAAGCGCTTATTAAGTATTAAATTAAGCACTGGTGTGTTTTGATTTAAATGGTGTGGTGTAGAAGATATTTACATGAGGCTTCCCATCTTAGTATTTAAGGGTTGACATTGACATTAATTGACCTCAAGTAGAACTTATATTATTTTAAGGCTTGGTTAGCGATATCCATAAGTACACACTACGTTAAGTAAGTTACCACGTGGATAGCCCACGAATGGGTAAGTCAATTTAACTTTAAATAAAGGATATTATATACCATATAAACATACTGTTATAGTTATAACACATAAAACGATAAATATATCTAACATGACAGTGCATTACCTTCTTTAATTAATTAAGTAATCATAGAAACGCGAGGTCACAATTTGAATGCCAAAAAGGTTTCACCACAGCCGTGAGCTTTAGCCTCTGGATGGCGTTCTTAAGGTTGGAGAGGTATCAAAGCGAAGGAATGTGGCTAGACTATCGGGGGTCGCATCAAGTAAGGATATGTGGGTCGTGTATACTTTGCCTTCTAAACTGAGATGTGGTAGAGATTAGTTTTGAAGGAGAATGCTTGGAAATGTTAAAACGTGATTGTAGCGTACCTCTTGCATACATATTAAATAGCTCGGCCTGACTACGTCGTTTTTTATTTTATTTTGAAATCATCTGAAATATTTTTTCATATTTTTATACTTTGTAGCAAACGAGCATGCACCTGAATGTACGTGACCTGTCCCGCCAATGGATAATTGTAATCAATCTCAGTTAAGAACAGGTTTTATATGAGTTTCACCACAGATGACGACACTTGAAGACCAATTTCGAACGTCTAAGTATGTTACTCTTCCCACGCGCGAACTAGAAAACAATTTTTCCAATGATTCTTCTGCCTTCAAGGTCCAACTGGTAGACATAGGCCTCCCTTATGACACGTGTGTTGGTGCCTGATAAATCACCTGAAGACGATGCTGTCCATGTCCTGGATTTCGTCTTAGTTACCTAGAAGAAAATGATACTATTCAAGGCTGATGCCACACGACTATAACAGCCACTTACCGTACCAAGCAGTGCGTCTAGATACACTGTAATTACAGTAGATCTACTGTATTTCGCAACAACCTTACATTTAAACAAAAAAAATATATTACCTATAGAAGTAGGATTTTTTTTAATAATAATTAACTTTATTTAGAAATTTGATCGAGGAATGTGTATAAAATGCTGGCGATGATGACCTTTTACTTTTTTTGGTCGTTTAATTTCAGAGACACAGTTGAGAAAGTTGTCAAATTAGATGACCTTTTTTTGTCGACGTAAATTTTGCTACAAATTTTTTTTAGATTACATTACTGTTATTTTGCTGAAAATGCAATTGCTGTAATTTTATAATCACGATCTGGAAGTATTGGTATCAGGCTACGTACAACTGTTTTCAAAATAAAATGTAGGGTGAAATCAACAAATACAAACGGTAAACCTGAGGAGCAAATTCCGAAACGCGACAATATACGCCCACTTTTATTCCAATATAATGTTAATAACCGCTATTCAATTTCTCCACGTCAACCAATTGATTGATGTGCTGCCATTGAGACGCCGAGAAATTCACCTCTAATTTGCTCCAGTTTTATTGACTCATTTATAATTTACCTTGCTACAGTGCCTTGATTGAAATTTACATTTCATATACAAATTAATCAGTAAAATTAGCGTGTTTGTGATTTTAAAAATAACTAGGCTATTAACACGATTTCACCCGATTCTACCACGGTAATGAATATCCTATGTGTTAAGATATATCATAAACTATTAATTTGTGTGTCAAATTTCAGCAAAGAATTTTCTTTAGAATGTAATAATGAAAGTCAAGATTTAATGACTTTCATTATTACATTCTAAAGAAAATATACAAATTGAGCTTATAGTCCTTTAATTTCAATAATGGGTCCCGGGTTCGATTCCCGGTCAGACAGGCATCTGAATGATGAGTTCAGATTTCTGTTCTGGGTCTGGGTGTTTGTGTATTCGTCTTTGTGTGTCCAT
>DWNE01002194.1:0-19527 GCA_018249875.1 Cecropterus toxeus | reverse complement strand
AAATTTCATTAAAATCGGTTCAGTGGTTTAGGCGTGATCAAGTAGCAGACAGACAGACAGACAGACAGACAGACAGAGTTACTTTCGCATTTATAATATTAGTAAGGATGTTTTAGGAATATGCAATTTGTTACAGGTTTAAAAAATAGTATTTAACCAGTTTTAATTAGTTCAAACTAGTTTTATGTATGAGTAATGTATCCCGCTAGTTCCTGACCCCAGACGGTTATTCAATTGTGAATCAATAGGCGTGGGTCTGGAGGACTCTGGAGTTGGTTCCGTGGCAACGGTGCATTGGAAAGAATTAGTACCGAGATTAGTTTTAAAAAAAAATCTGTACAATAAAACTACTGTATTCCTTTTTCTCTCCACTTTATGATTTTAGGACCAAGAAAAAAAAATGTCAAACTAAGTAGTCTCTGGCACTTGATTTTCTTGCAGTTTGACGAAGAAAAAAATTTACATGTCATTTGATATCCATATTGATATAATAAAATGTGTTCTCATACAAATAAAACTAATGATACCTCACCAGTTAAAAACCGTCTAGCATTTAGGGTTGAAACAATGAAATTAACATACATACATACCTACAAACATACGTACATACATACAAACATACAATCACTCATACATACATATAAACGCTCGATAAACATTAACCTCCCTGAATTAGTCGGGTAATAATGACAGATAATAAAGTATCTTTCGCGCGCACTTTTCGTAACAATTGAAATAAATTTTGTAGTTATTTAATAATGTAAGTCTCGGGTCTTCTCTTTGTTACCGTTAGTATGTAACGTATTTAGTAATATTATTAATATAGTGACCCGTTTTTGTGTTGCCCAAGTGTACTGAAAAAATAATTAATATAAAACGTATTACGATATATTTCATAATTGTAGACGCAGGAATGTATAGAAATGGCGTCGCTGTTTAAAATAAAGTCTATGCCTCTATCTATATGGATAAATCCACAATAGACATGAATTTTATTGCTAGATAGCAACAAATGGATCTTCTAATATAATAATAATATTTGAGGCAATACAAAATAATTCGAATACATATTTTGTTTCAAGCTGTCTTGTATGTCAAACACATTCCGGTTTTTTTCCGACTTTTCAGTGTAATTTTTGTACGATTATACAATAATTATTGTATTACATGTATTACCAGATAATTGTATTACACAAAACGTAATTATGGAAACAAATTAAGTATAATGATAGTATAATCTACCAAGTTTCTGTCCGTTACGTGGTTTAATTGGTTCGCCATTATAGTATTTTTTTCTTTTTTATATCACTCTAAGATTGGATGATTTAGAAGATATAAGCGACTAGTAGGTCACGCGTCATTCTTCCATACAAAGATTAACTAATCATCTTGATTCGTACACTTCAGTGGTCCAGTCTGCCTTCTTTTTGCAGTACGCGCATTTAGGAATTTCTTTTTGATGAATTCTCGGAACGGGATGACGTGAGGCTCCTTGATCAAGGCGCAAAAAGAGGTCTTTGGAAACGGGTTATGGTTTAAGAGGTTCTGAATAGCCCCAGATTGAGACCATTTGTCATTAGAAACATCATAATTTTGTATAAACATACAATAAGTGACGTATTTACTAGTTTTGCGCGTCCTTAGACAATTGTTTTTAAAAGGAAGCATTCTCAGTTTGCCTTCTTGAGTCTGGGACTAAGTGAGAGTAAAAAGCAGCTCACGTTGGTGCTATAATGAGATGGCGCTGTAGTCCTTTCTGAATCACGCTAACTATTTTACTTAAAGGGTTGTATAATATCTCAAGTTTAGCATAGGCGAAATAAGATTTCCTACTATGTGCTTCAGTGATTACTTAATCTTAAAAAAAAAAACAACTATGCTTAGAAATATTTTATTATTTAACAATATTGAGTTTAAATTCTGCAGTGTATAAATTGAAAACTCACACTTTTATTCTGTAGTAAATAAGCAAACGATATTTATTTTACTATTTTTTAAACTTTCATGATAAAAAATATTTAAGATGGATACTTAGATATCCACGGCAATTGATTCAGAAGCAAAATTGTGACATTTCTGATCGATATCTAGTCTATGATCAACGCATCGTCACGTCTTGGAATGTGCTCAAGACATTGATTAAGATATTGTGATATACTTGTATCTAATCGCGGAGATCAATGAAAGAAAGTCTTGTTTTCTTGTAATTTTCCTCCGTCCTTAATATCTATCAGTGAGTAATAATTACATAATAATTTATATTATTCCACATAACTTTCCATGAACTTGATTGTTTTCTTGTTTGGTTTTTTGACATAGTTAAGTTATCATTATAGGAAGAACATTTTTTATCTGTGGTCTTTAAATTACTAGGTTTAATTTGGGCCGAAAGGCAAGCAGCCGAGGCTACAAAGGCAATATTAAAAAATACAGTTTTGCAAGATTATAATATATATTTTTTGGAGATTCTTTACGCGACATAGTGTAAACATGTCTGTACAGGAAGATCCATTTTTCATTGATATAACGTCAGCGGCATAATCCGTGGTAATCTTCTGACACGCAGGATTAAATCCAGACTTTCTAGAAGTAGCTGTTTACGTAGTGATGTGTTTTTATTTGTTGGCGTGACTTTTCACTATTAGTAACTTTATAACGAAAACCTATGCGCAACTTCGTTTGCGTGAACAGTTTTTTCCAACTTCTTACATTGAGAAAACATTCGTAGAAATGGATTTATCAACGACTTTTATGAGTTAATATCGTGGAAATAATTACTTTTAATCACCCATAGACTAAAGTTGACTTAAAAATTATTTATACAAAAAACAACAGTTTCTTTTTTATTTTTGTTTAACTTTTTTACATACCAAAGATTATTGTCAAATAGCGTATATCGCCTTAGAACCGGTTGGAAACTGTTTTGTTTATCTAACGCAATAATAAATATTAATTAACTAATATGTTTATTTATAAATATTTGGATACCTCGTGATCTAATTAAGTCGCAGGAATTCATTGTTTTTATAGATATAATTATGTAGGACTGTATATTTAGTTAAAATATGTAATTTATTGTCTCTATAATTTATTTATATTTGATTGTCTTTAGTACACGAGTTCTTGTGGTTTCTGCTGACTATAATAGCAGTAGCACAGATCAAATAAAGTATGTATAGTCTGTAATTTTCCATCGATTCACCTACATTTAAAGTTCTTGATAAATGTTTGCATACATAGGAATATGAATACAACAAGATGTGATTAATATTTTGTTACTTATTTTTTAGATAAGTAACATGTTATTTATTACAAATTAAAAATACATATTGTGAAATTGAATTTGAAAATAAACATTGATAATTTATTAAAGAACACTTATATTTCATAGTAATTAGATGAAGTAAACTTAAAATTATTTATTTCTAGGAATTTAAGTCGATAAATATGCCAAAATATTGCAGTAACAGCGATGTTAGCATTGAATAAATAAATTATGTGGAAGTGGATAGCGGCTGATCTATATGAAGTTGCTTATAGTTGTCCATGGGCGGCAGTAGCCACTAACCATCAGGTGGACTACATGCTCGTTGCCACTTTAATTTGATAAAAAAGGCTTTTGTTTTGAAGTACATCCTGTTTGCTGTCTGATATCACAATAAATAGTATTGGTTATTGTACCTATCCATAATTCCAACAAATTCTAAGAATCTCACGATAATGTGTATCATGTTTATTATTATCTGACATGTTTTAAGTAATATTGGCATTAAAAATCCATTTGCGGCATAAATATTGATTTATAAAGTATTTAACTAATGCTCCCTTAAATGTAATGGCTGTGTATTTGATTTATCATTAATTTATACTCAAAACAATGATTAGAATTATTCTTAAATCTGTTATGTATTAAAAATAATAATGTATGTGCCTACCTATCTACTATACCTACTTATTTAAGCTATTTAAGTACTAGTACGTACGATAGAACTAATATACAAATATCAATTAAAAATAATTCCATTTTTTTGTATAATTATATGTAGAATAAGAATTTTAAATAAAAATATTCCACTTTGAGCTTGGCAACATTAGTATCAATTATTAGAGGTCGCGCCAAAATTGGGTCGACAGATTAAACAGCAATTATTCAAAGAGAATGAAGCGCATGTAGCCACAGATTAAATACCAAGTAGAAATTATATTTTATCCACACATTCCGCCAACCAAAAATATTTTGTTAACAAATTAATTTATTAAATAAATTTAAATTATAAACACAAAAAACCCGACCGCTTAAAAATAATTATTGCAAAAGGGTAAAACAAGATGATTTATTAAAGAAACTGCGTTTATTTTTCAAATTATTATGTATTATGTAACCAAGATATCAATTATGATCAAAATTATAAGTATTACTTTGACCATAATTGACTGCTTGATTAATAATTATTTTGACCTTCGGTTTTATAAACTGAGCTTGACTCTTCATTTTCTTTTTATATCTACTTATGTTCTGCGGAGCGTTATAATTTTTAGCTCTGACATAGACACTAAACAAGCTTCATCTTTAGTATATTACATTATCTGTGTCAAGAACTATGAACTATATTCAGTACTCAGTATTTGAATCGAGTATGAAATATATCGAGTATTAATTACATTTTATCGTTGGCATAATTATCTTATATTGAAATATCGTATTTCTGTCCGTAAGAATGTCATGACTAAGATCATGACCAACTTTTTATTACGACAATGGTTGATATAGTTACACGTAAGGTCCGAGGTTCGGTCTATAATATGGTAGACAATACATGTAACTAAATATTAGGCATTAAACATTTTAGCTGTGGCTTGCGTATATAAAAAAAAATATGTGTCTATGGCTATTCCGTGGATTCTAGCATTTCTATCCAACAAATTTCATTTCATATTTTCTTAATTGAGTTATGAACGAAGTCTTGAATACAAATATAAATACTTTTAACGGGCTATAAATAAATTTGCGTCCATAATCACGACGGTTAGGAAAACTTCGGTCGAAACAATGGGCTTGTAATGTTTTGTTGGAGCCGCCTATTTTCGTTTAGTTCTGCCGTACATGTATAAATCAGTTGATTACTTTATTTAAGATTACCGATGCCTTTGATTTAGATGATTCTATGGTCCTTCCAAATAAGCGGATATGTGAGTTTATCAACAGCTCAGTCAATTCGATAGAAATAACAGACTAAGGGTTCCATTATCTATAAGAATAAGGCAAAAAAGAAAACCTTGGTGTGCTTTAGTATTTGTTGTTAAAGGGGCCACAGAAATTTTTGATAATAATCATTTGTGAAAATTTCAACTGTGTAGCTATCATGGTTGTATTGTTGTATGTATAATAGGGTGATGTTATATAGCCTATAGCCTTCCTCAATAAATGGACTATTCAATACAAAAATAATTTGTCAATTCGAACCAGTACTTCCTTAGATTAGCGCATTCAACCAAACAAACTCCTCAGCTTTATAATATTCTAGGATAGATATTCGTAGTCATCATGATACTAATATTAGGCTCTTGCTCAATTACTTTATAATAGATAGTGGAATATGTCGCTGACATAATAATTATACAAGATAGGTATTCTGAATTTTATTTCAAAGTTCACTCTCCATTGTTGGCATTAATCTATTGTATGTAAATTACATATTAGTATTTCTTGGCAGCATTTTAAAGGAAGAGGATCATTTGTTCGGTGCTACGTAGTGTGACGTCGGTACCTACATGAACTTTCGGTGTCATGCAAATATACGTCAGTAGTTTTTATGACTTTGGCGCGTAAACGCTTGACCAGTTGACAGGTTTTCGTTTCACGCGTTGTTTTTCCAACCACAGATAATTTATAAGATTATTTTAGTCTACGGATATTATTCAGAGATAAATACTTTATTATTTATTTTTAAGTAAGAGATTAAATAAAAGACGAAAATAGTATTATCTTAATCTCGTTCCTGAAGGTATTTATTATTTAATATTATACATACGTGTTTTTAAAATAAAGATAAATCGAGAGATTCTTGACATGGTACCTATAGTCATTGCATTTATGTAATTTTATCTTTAAACGTTAGTGCATATAATATCAGTTAAAATAATATTGGAAATACAATGAAATGTACACAAAAGTAGAGGCAATGACATCGTGAAAGAGTTAAACCATTAACATGTATTTAGGTTTATTTCGAAACGTTACCGCCATTAACTGACTGATAAGATATTTATAGCCTTTTTTCACTTTTACTTGTACATTTAAATTAGTTGTAACATTATGCAGACGTGTAAGTATTGTGGTTAATTTGGTATCATGGAATTAATAGCATCCGCAAACTTTAAACTAGAACAGCAGTGTGACTTTGCTTTTACTTGACATATATGTGGTATTGCATTTTATTTTTTATCAAATTGAAGTATCGTGCAAGCATGCAGCTCACCTGATGGTAAGTGGTTATCGCTGGACATGGACATCTGTAAGCAACTTCGTATAGAACAAGGGTTCTATCTGAAGTCGATCGTTGCTATTCCCGAGGACTAAGATGGACGCCTCATGTAAACGTGAGCCGGCAACGACAATTAGAAATATTTCTTCAACAATAATCTTAATATCGTTGAGATTGCATCGTAATTTTAAGATGGCTTTCCTAAAATGATGTTATTTCGACACAAAAACATTATCCAGAGAATTAAGATCAAGTTAAACGTACTATTGCTCAATTCACTATCAGCTAGCTAAGTGGTTTTCTAAAAGCATTTCTAATTTATTATCTAAATGAGTTAAAATGCTGGTAGACATTTTGAAGAACTATTGCGTATGTTAAATGTAAATGCTTGTTAAAACGTTTACGCTGTTTTCTTTCTCGAATTATTTAAAATGTCTTCTAGAACAATCGCATGTTAGAATAGACAGATACGACATTTGTTAAAAGCAATTCGTTAGAAAAAATGGTAAAAATGTATATATAAATGGAGCGCTAAATCATGGAGATTCATGTTTCCAATAGAACAAGAAAAGAAATAGCTCCGGTTGTTATACGATACTAGTAATTCTATTTCACATTTTTACATATATCAGTGTTACGCTTCTTATTGTATTTATCTATCACGTTTCTTTTTCAACTTAATCCTAAGATTGCTACGATGAGATCGAGTTGAGATAGGAGTTATGTTCCAACACGATCTGTCAGACGGCGAATAAGACAGCCGGGTCGACCTAATGTGAACGGGCCTTTAGCGTCCATTTAGAAAATGTTAAATATGTTAAAACCATAGACAAACGCTTTAGTTTTATTTATCGTAAACGCTTTGAGGAGTGTGTAATCCAAAAGTAAGGCCAAGATAGGCAGATATTCGGTCTTAAATTTATGTTGCTCTATGACTCAACGTTCGAAATAGATCGACCGTGGGCGCGTCTCTATAACTAATTTGTCAATTGCCTTGTTCAAAATAATTATACAGGTTATATAAAACACCTGCAATACTAATACTTTCAATAATTTATTAATGATTGTCTCAGGTTGGTAAATTAATTTAATAATTTATTACGTTTAACTGCGCCCTTGTAACACAATATTTATTACTGTTATTGTTTGACAATTAAATCCGTTGTTCAAAAATACTGTTAACATTATTGAAACATTATTATTTTTAACATACCTATATATTAGTATAAACGAATCATGTCCCATTAAATTACATATAAATAATAGCATGTACCCTTTAGGCAAATAATAAGAGTTTATTAAAACAAATTTTCGCTCAGGATATCAGCGGGAATTTCCTTGATATTGGTTAATTAAAATGATAAATAATATACATAAATTGAAACTCTTTGATAAAACCCGTTATTATTTATAGACTGTTTAAGTGTAATAATGTTTGTATTTGCGGAATATCATTTCGTATAGTACGCTTTTTCTTCCACGTTCTGAGCAAATTATGGACGAAAAACTTTATTTTTAATTGACGTGTGCGTGTCAGCCGACACTAATGTACAATAGCATTTGTCAGTGTGTGTGATCTTTTTATAAATGGCGGGAAATGATACCGCGTTTTGTTTTTTGACGTTTCCCAAGCGCGATTATCTTAGAATTATATAACATTTATCTTTTCCTCTATATTATTTATATTTTTTCTCTTTATTAGTATAATAATTATGTATTCAGATAACATGTTTACTTTCGCGAGTAATAGATTGTAAAATGTGTACCAACTCAAGGCATGTTTTGTTTGTCGTTGTCATTTTCTCTTAAAATCTTGTTCTTAGTGATTGAATAACATTTCTTATTCTGCCAATATTTTTAATACGATATAGTTTCTCGTGGCATACATTTTGAAATACGTATATAACCATTATTTTATAAATAAAATATACTGTTCTAACTTTTAATTTGTTGTATATTTTTAAAATATTTTATTTGAGTTATAGTTATAAAATAATCGGTATTCAAAAGTAAAAAAGAAAATGGCCATAGACAAGCAGTATCTTTTTAAAATTCAAACCCACGCATGGAGAAACTGACACGACGTTCCCTCGTGCGTGTGGAAGTCGCATTGTAATTGTGTCAATTTAAAAATTATAATTTCACTGACATTTGACACATTGCATGTCTTTCCGAACTTGCAACATGTTGACATAAAAAGAGAGTACATATTTTTATCAAACAAAATTTGTTCATTTTGGAGCTCGAAAGAGAAATAAAGACATCAAAGTCCGGTCCCTTATTTAGAAACCTAATTGTTTAATAATAACAATATAAATTGTATTCAATGAATTCGTACTTCCATAACCTTTCTATATATTTATTATAATTATAATTAAAATTGGTTAACAGAATTCCCTTATAGGTCCACTGAAAGAAATTTCCCTTCGCAATTACATATTTTTTTAATTTTATTAGTATTTGACCGTTTATTAAAAAAAAATAAAACTTGTGAAGAAATATAAATAAACAGCCAGATACGTTCTGTTTAAAGATGCGTCCATATTTAAATATTTACATTTTTATCTTATCAGGGAGCGTACGCCCAAATTGTTCAATGACTTCTCGGTTGAGATTTGAAAAGATAAAAACTGTTACCGAATATCTTTTGTAATATTTTGTAACTGATTTGTATTTGAATTGACAGGAAATGAGCTTTATATTTTTAACTGACTTCCAAGAAGGAGGTTATCAATTCGGAGCCATTTTGTTCACTCGTAAACTTATGACAAGTCTACATTTATTTACGTATCGCTATCATAATTCTAGATACAAACAAAAATTCCAATCATTTTTAAACACAATACAGCCGGTAAAGTTCATTAAAAATCCAATTAATTTCAATAAGAAGGGAATTGATTGAAGGGTAAAGTAAAGGCCGTTCAAGTGACCAATAAAAGTGTTTGTTATAATTTTTATTGGTTTATAAAAGGCTGTTTAAGGACGATAATATAACGAACGAATAGTACTTCAGTCTACTTATGAACAAGGATACCTACATCACTTCATTACATATATAAAACAAAGTCGCTTCCCGCTTTCTGTCTGTGCCTATGTATGCTTAGATCTTTAACACTACGCAATGGATTTTGATGCGATTTTTATAGACAGTGATTCAAGAGGAAGGTTTATATGTATAATACATGCATAATATAGTCAAGAAATACTGCTTATAGCACAGACATAGCCACGGGAATAACCTAGTTTATAAGACCTAGTTCGAGGTACGCCTTAAAAGTAGATATATAGGCACGAAATATATATTTACGTAAGTTATGTACATACAAGGAAATATGTAAACAGTATATAATTACAAATTGCGGTTTACAGTATCTTTTACGTTTATCAACGCGTAGTTAGTGCAAATTCAAGCGAATTTGTATATAACATTGTTCTGGTTTTAAAACAATTTATGGCATACGAAAATCTTTTACCTTAATAATAGTAAAATCATATTATAATACATTACTTGTGTTGGTTTTAAAAAGTCTTTTGCACCTGTTACTAAATTATAATAAAATAATTTATATACCTAATCCAGAATATTTTTGTCAGTCGACAAATCGAAGTTAGAATTGAGGCGAAAAAAGTCCTTCAATAAAGGAGAATACTATCTTGTGACTAAAAAACTGGCCATAGATCGAACTAAATAAATATATCGAACTAAATATATTATAATATTGAAAAAAAAACATTTATATTATAGTTCGTATTGTAAAAAAACACTCAAAAATATGATAACAATATAATAAATTTCAATGCGTGTTAGCTGAACAACCATTACATAAAATTTGTCTGTGCGGTTCCAAGCAACATTTATGTACGCAAACCTTTGAGAGACCCAGATCTATGTTAGTAACATCTGTGGTTACAACAGATTAAATATGAATGACTCACGCAGGGATCACCAAACTACAACCAGTTTGTAGACATTAATGTTCGTTTATGTCATTTGTCAAAATTAATGTTAATTTATTCTCAATACGATATACTGTCTGGTCTATTGTTATTTATATATATTACACAAGTTAAATATTTATAATTTACAATACTTTACCTGATCTATAAAAAAGTCATAATTAAAACTATAAATCTTTCATTACACAAAATGGTGTTGTTTTCTTATCTTAGGTTATGCTATTAAATATTGTTATATTTGAAGAGATTTCAGATGATCTCAGGTAATTTCAGATGAAATTCAGGTGATTTCAGATAAAAATAAACTAAATATGTTATCGCTATGTTTCCCTCAGTATTTAATGCATTATCATCCGTTGAAGTTGTCCAAGTTTAAAATGTCATTATTATAGAATTAATGCAAGTAGCTTATTGCTGCCTGATGAATCACAAATTCCTGAACCGACTTTGAGGGTTATTTTATAATGTTGTAGTAGCAAACGAACAGTCCTGCAGCCACGTATGGATATCTTGTACGTTGCTCCCGAGGACAAAGATTGCCAGGTGGTAGAACCAATGTAGTTCGACCGGGGAAGTACCACCGCCACACCTATTTATAGCGTGCAGCAGTTCTTGCGTTTCGGTGGAAGGGTGTGGTTTCCCGGCTCACTTTTATATGTGGCGACCATCTCAGTCCTCGGGAATAGCAACATCTGTGATCGACTTCATATAGAACGCCTGTTCTATATGAAGTTGCTAACAAATGTCCATGAGCGGCAGCAACCACTTACCATCAGGTGTTCTGCTTGCTCGTTTGCTACTTCATATTTATAAAAAAAATACTTAAACTTATAAAACTTAAAAGTAAAACTTAGACTCAAAAGTTAAACTTATTCTAGAAGTTAAAACCTAGCTAGTCTGGATCCGGAAATATATTTTGTTAAGTGCAAGTAGGCACTGTCGACAGTACAAAACCACACTTCGGTATGCGTGGAATTGAACCGCGGTATTTTAATTCGTGACTACGCCATAGCTCGGAGCTCGGAATGTTATAGAAATAATGGCAAGTAATACTGGGTTTTACTTTGAGTTGTACTTTTAGAAGTA
This sequence comes from Cecropterus toxeus, assembly GCA_018249875.1. Lineage (NCBI taxonomy): Eukaryota > Metazoa > Arthropoda > Insecta > Lepidoptera > Hesperiidae > Cecropterus > Cecropterus toxeus. The sequence goes on along the minus strand of DWNE01002194.1, from coordinate 7,999 downwards.
CTAGGGGATTTTCAACTTTTGACTGGTAATTACTCTGTCTAGGCACACAAAGGGCTAAACTTTTTCAATTGCCTTTTGTTCATTCACATAAAAGTAGACAAATAAATCAGAATTAAGGTGTGCGATTACTAAACCCGTACTAGAAATTACTACAATTTTATTATTTATTTACCTGCCAACAGCAAAACACGATACATTTTATAGTAAAACATGTCTGGTGTAAAAGCCAATTATAGGCAAGATATATTTTAATTAATATAAGACTATAAAAGAAAAAAAAAACGATTTTTGGACTGCTCAAAATAATTTATCTGTATTTAAAGACGAAAAGAATTTAATAACGTTGATAGTTCATAAGCTTTACACTGAAAAAATGGTTTCTATGTGCAAAATAACAAACTGAACGTTAAAATGCATGTGAGCGGAACTGCATTTATAATTTTGATTGTGCCAGAGGTAGCCACCGCAGAAAATACACGTATTGTGTAGTATTGCCGTAATATTATTAGTACATATATTACTATTTAGATCATTTCCAAACGTAATAAGTATGCACATTTCCTTCAAAAGATCATTTGATAGAATTGCAGCAATATCCGTGCACGCCGGTATTAAACCGCAAATTATAGCGGACCGCAATAAAATTCGTTTTGGCTGTTTCATTACAGACCACAGACGATGAGTGGATCTGATGTTTTACTCATAAACTCATTACGCATTGAACGGCGCAGGATATCGTTAAGTTTTTTTGATTTATTTTTGTTTTTTGTTTTTACATTTATAATGTTATTTTACCTCTCCGTATTGGCCTTTTAAAGTTGTCTTCACTTTAGATCTAAAATGAAATAAAAAACTCTTAATTTTATGTGAAAATTTAGTTTTTATAGAGTTTGAGGTTTCATTAAATCATCTTAAAGTATAGTTTAAGCGTATTTCTTTAGTTCAATGAGCTTGTTCGTCTTCAAGGGTAAATTATTCTCGAATATGTATTTACTATTTGTTATTATTATTTTATAAGGTAAAATATTAAAAATAAGAAAACGATTGGTTCATTTACTGCTTTTAATATTACCTTTATAGGTCTTGTACCGGACTTTGCACCGTTTGAAAGTCTAGATTTAGAGATATGGTCTGTCAATTAATGTTATCGTGCGCGTTTGTAAATAAATTGGCATTAGTATTAAGATATCGGGGCAATTTATCAATGGAGTTGTTCTTTTACAAAACAAACAATAAATCAATGTTTGTTCTAAAATACTCACTTACTAACTACGAGGCTGCTTTCATTTTTGACGCATGCATTTATGTAAAGTAATTAATAAATTTCAATACAAGAAGTGCTTGCCTTATCCTTTTTGGGCTAATTTTTATTATAAGCACGCTTTCTACACTCATAGCCCCACACTAGGATTTTCTCCTGTGTCGTGGGTACCATGGATGCACAAAGACGAATACACAAACACCCAGACCCAGAACAGAAATCTAAACTCATCATTCAGATGCCTGTCTAGCCGCGGATCGAACCCGGGAACCACTGCGCGTTAGATCGTTATGGTAAACGCTCGGCTACGCGGGTCGTCAATTTATTCAATATTTATTAAAATTCAAAATTTTATTTTTGTTATGACTTTAATAAATTTGAAATTAAGTAAATTAAAGAAAAAATATTACGTAAACACAGTCATTTACAGTAAACATCTAGTTTTATAGTGTCCTTACAACATGTGGTAGCTATTATTTATTTACTTATTTGTTATTGACATGGGCGAAGAGAAGGGTGGACCTTCATGAAATATCGCATCCCATAAAGAAATATAAAATCCTCTGAGAAATATCGATGCGTCTCGTATAAAACTAGGTTTCTGAACTTTTCAATATGGTACTTACTCATACGTTAATGTTATTAGTTTTCAACACGAGTACCGACTCACTCGTATTGAAAACTAGTAATATTATTAAAAAATAGTAAAACAAAAACCCGACTGCGTTAAATTATTTTTTTTGTTCATAATGACATATGTAATTAACCCTTTATATTAGTTTTCGACAAAATAGTCAAGTGAAAGTACTCTAATGTATACGTTTAGAATGGTCTATTTACTAGCTTTCATTTGATACACACATTGTTTCGATAGCAAAAAAAATGTCCCTCCCCCACCACTTTTTTCCCCTATTTATATGCCATTTTTTATATTATACAGCGTATGTCACTCTGCAAACTAAGACGATTCTAATGATATATCATACGTCACAATTCGTCATGCCATTCGAACTGTAGCGCGTGCCAAAGAAATGGATACATTCAAACGTACAACATACATAGGCTCGAAAAACATTACCTTCTGACGCGGTCGGGAAGAAGAACATACAAGAACATACAAATCGTACTGAAAAAGAGGACGTACAAGTACATACAGAAGTAAGTACTTAGTCATACTATTTCTCGCACGCTGACAAAGCGACCATGGCCTTCCTGAGTTAAATCAGCGTGTAATAATAATTTAGTGTTAAAACAAAGTCGTGATCGTGAGCTGTTGGGAATGCGGTAGTGGAGTTGCAACGACGACTCGTACATAATGTACGTATGAGAATGTGTATCAACTCATTAGCAGATAGGATCTTAGGGCCTTGAAGTCTGTCTTAGAGCTGTGAACAAAATATTTGAGAATAAATTGCTGTGTCGCAGCAACAAAAAGTAGATTTGTTTCTTTTTTATATAAAAGATATCTCTAGTGTGTGAATCTAATATTTTGTTGTTCATTACACTAGTAAGAAAGGTTTTAGTGGGCTTCTGGCCGGCTGGCTCGTATATGCTCTATTGATTTTATATTTTCATTTAACTCTAACAATTTACCGGCAGGAAGCAAATGCTCATGAAAGGTTTGAAGAAACTTTATTTATTTATCATAAAAACATACAGTTTCACTTATAATGAGATACAAGATTTATAATTATATGCTTTCTACACGGAACGCTTACTAAACGAACTAACAAATATTTATTAAACTACTACCAACATTATGCTACCTGTCTATAAATTTGTGGAAAAATTAATAGAAAAAGGCCATGGCCGTTTACGTGGAACTGAGTCTCATTGCCGCACATGGAATTTTGTAACCAATTGAGCCAACCACGTAAGTCCTACCTGTAATCTATCTCAGATGTGTTGCAACTAATCGTGATTAAGATAGAACACTCCGAAAAATCTCATCAGACATTTTGCATCGTTCAAACCTAAATACGCAGCTCAGCTTTAGGTATTTTCAAGATTCTATAACGCAAAAAGGTGTGGCGGCGTTGCTGGCGAACGTCAACAAGTTCTGCTAATTTTAATTTTAACTTATCAATTAGCATGCAAATTCATACATTACATAAATGTCGAATAGACTGAAATATTTATTTCGCTTATGTACAACTTTGCACACCTGTGGAGGCGGGAAATACGAAACAACGTATATGCTCTTTAAGGCTGTTCTAAAAAATAAGTTCATTTTTTATAATAAAGCGATATTTGCGCTTTACTGAAACAAATTAAAAATGCTAAACAGTATACCTACTTGGAAGATCACAAGCTCATACATACTCATACTCAAACAGATACAACCTGAATGAATGAAATAAATGAACAAATCCGTTTGTAAATATATACGCACTTTATTTAACCCGGTCAGTTTTAGGCCTCTGATATTTCCGGTGAGAGCAATCCGATACAAAAGTATGGGAAAAAATGATATAGACGCTTTCTACACTCATACGACGACCCGCGTAGTCGAACGGTTACCATGCCGATGTGACGCGCAGTGGGTCCCGGGTTCGATCCCCGGCCAGACAGGCATCTGAATGATGAGTTTAGATTTCTGGTCTGGGTCTGGGTGTTTGTGTATTCGTGTTTGTGTGGCTATGGCACCCACGAAATAGGAGAAAATCCTGGTGTGGGGCTATGAGTGTAGAAAACGTCATTTATATAAAAACAAGCTTATGTAAAAAAACAATTTTCTTAATTTTTTCTACTTTTTTGATTTTGGGGATACAAATATATGCAAGTAAATTATATACATATAAATTTTACATAGCAAATATATGAAGTGACCAATATATTCAAATTTACCAAAACAATGTTACTGTTTCACAGAAAAATACTACATTCAGCAACACTGCAAACTTAGGACACTTTTCTCGAAAGGATTTTTTTATTCTACCCCAACGAGGGTTAAGTAGGGGTTAAGTGTATGTATATAGTCGGCGTATAAAATCGCGGGCCACAACTCTACAGGTTACAACTCAAATAATTATAATAGCATTTTGCTTATCATCTATTCTTTTTTTACGCACATAATACAAGAATAAACAAATCTTATCTACGCGTAGAATTCCTTTGTGCCTCTGGTATTTTAATCACACGAGGTATCCTATTCCATTGTAATTGCATAACTACCTGTTTTTTCCTCTATGACTTCCATGTGAAGGTCAAGTTTGATAATAAATAATAACTGATTGATTAATCGACATTCAAGCCAACTGTAACGTGTCAATTATTATGTGTCAAGTTGTAAAAAAACTTTGAATGGTTTCACTAAATTTACAACGTAAAAAATAACGATATACTTATAAATTGATTGACTATTGTTCCAACAAATAGTACGTGAAAATAGTGCGATGTGTTATAAACTAGCTTCGTTGATAGGCTTGAAATAAGTTATAACAAGTAAAAAGCTTTTAAAAGAATAATGGGATTATACGATTGGGTATAATGGGATTATTTAACGAATATGTAGAATTCAGTGCTTGAATATTTTGTTTACTTCAATATTCTAGTTTTAGTAATATAGGTGGCCTTTAAAATACACTTCTTTAGCTTTGTTGTCAGGTACCTGATTTAAGGGGATGATTCACTTTTCATGATGTTTCTTAGATATAATTAACTGATTAGGATCTAGCTGAGACTCGTAATAGGAGACATGACATAAATTTATATTTCTGTTTATTATATTCTAACTGTTGATACAAAACATAGCGTGTATTATGAGGACATGCTGCGCATTTCCAGGGATTTAACGCATCCCTTTGTTGTTTCCAAGAACGTACCTTCGACTATAAAACGTTAATTTACATATGCACGGTTGCAAACTGAACGTAAACAGCTTAATGCGACTAAACGTTCTGTTTTGAACTTCAAGTTGTTGAATAATGTTTGACTTGACAAACAAGCCAGTGGCAAGTCAACTACGGCCTTGCTGTTTGTTCCAATTGTCAAAGTAAATGTTGAATGTCGAATCCACATTAACATTACAATGATAATACAATGCGGCTAATATCTCCGCTTAATGGCTCTTTTGTTTTCCGTCTAAAAACTCACGAAGTTTTCAATGGAGATAAATGAAGACATATTATTGTACCTGTAATAAAGTGATATGTAAATATAGCCTCAAAGAACGAGTTATTGGTCGTTTCACGAAGTTATTGAATACGAACAGACGCGTTATTCAAACCTGACGGAATAATTGTCTCATTCGAGGAAACATGGATTTTTTGCTGCGTAATTTTCCATTATATTCAGTATCTTGTCGAGAAACTTTAATCGGTTTCTTTTTAAGATTCAAAATTTACCAAATATTTTGGACCTAAATATATATTGTATATAATAAGATTTATATACCTAATGGATTATTTTTGTACCTCAATACATACATTTCAGCCAACTTTTTGCGCGTGCGTAAAAGATTCCTTCATTAAAGAACAATAAATTACTTCATCGTACACTAAACAATCAAACCTAATTAACTACATTTATGTTTAACTCCAAAGTTTTAATACCTATGTAATATTGGCAAAAAAAAAATTCAAAAAACCGCACATCGTGAGTACTCGTAACATATTAAAATGCATATATTATGCGATTCCGCGATAATATTCGTCTAATATCATATAACTCCAAAGTGTAACTTTTGCTATGCATAAATGCTACAATTAAACGCGCACAGGCTCTTTAAATAATGTTCCGCGTCAAAGATGTTGGCCTTGCCACGTGACTGTTGATCGACATGAATCGAGTGAGATCATTTGAGAAGGATTTCCGCCGCTAATACCTATTAATCTTGGCGCTGCAATTTTTTAAAGTCGCTCCTGTGGGCTATTTTTTAGTGACAACGATTGACGACCTTCATCTTTCTTCCATTATATATTGTGACGTTTCGGTTATTAAGGCAAGTTTTAAGTCAGTTTTGTCCTTAGTGGAATGAAATATAGAGATAGTTTAGACTTTTCATACAAGAAAGATATAACGTGTAAGAGATAATTGTAATTTAACAGACAATCACCAGGTCCTACGATACTATTATGATCCATAAACGTTACCTAATCATCGTTTGTTTATTAGAAATGTCAAATTTTAATTCTTAAACTTATTTAGGCTGCCAAATAATTACGAATTATAAGAAATATATAATAACACCATTTCTATCTGATAATCTCGATATTCATATAAAATTTGGATTATATAAATTGGTAATGTAACCACATTTCGTTCCAATACGATAAAACACAATTCACGGAACTACCAACACCTAAAATTCAAAAAGAAGCTTTAAATAAATGGCACTTCAGTAACTACGAATGGGGACCGAGAAAACATAAAGGAAACCAATAAATCTGAATTAAAAGTTTAATACTTCTGACTATTTGCGAAGTCCTGCAACAAAAACCGAGAAAAATTAAACTTTTGAAAGTACAGAATCGAAGCCAAGAGACGTTGGGTGAGCGTTTGAATTACTCCGCTCCGCCTTTTGTAGTCGACTTCATTTAGCGAACTTAAATGTGACTCTTTTATTTTTCCTCCGCGACTTAAGAGGTGCATTGTTGAATCGGTAACAAATTGCACGCCGTGATTACGTTAAGTCCAAGGGGTGGCCATAGATTGGAATTTAACGGTCACCTCCCTATTCTGAATTTTTAACTGTTAAAAGAATTTTCGGGGAGAATTTGTCTAATTAATTTTAAGCGCGCTGTCGTTCCTATTTTGTATCTAATTCAATAATAAGATAATTGTTATAAAATTTTAATTGTATCTATTAACATAATTCTTTGCTAAATATGTTTTAAGGTTGATACTACTATGCTATAATGATAAACAAATGTAAATGTAAATTCTGCGAGTAGGAATTAATCTTGGTAATTAGAATTTAAACGGATTCTTTTGCGTCAAACGCAAAAGAAACGAAATTTAATTGACTTTTTTCGTCTCAAAATTCAAATTTCGAATCGTTGTCAATATTTTGTTTTAGTGAAACACACCAGCGGAAGAGCTTAAGTAGAAAATATATGTAGCTACAAATGCAACACGAAATAATATTTGTTGAAATAAATGTTATTGCAGAAGCGACATCGCAACGTCTTGAAATGCAATCCGACAACAAACACTAAGACCTGAAGTGGCAACAAGTGTCAGTGTAAACACAGCCTTGCTTCTAGGAAACGTGCTGGAAAGTTGTAAATATATTTGCTCTGAAATATTACTTAGCGATTTCCGTTACAGTTCAGAACTAGAATTTACATTTTAAAAGTTACATTGTAAACATAGTATAACACGAAACCCGACTGCTTAAAATGTTTATTTTTATCACAATTATAAATATTTTTTTAAATTAATTATAATTATAATTTCAGAATGGTCTTTTTACTAGCTTTCATTTGATATCCATATTGTTGTGATGATATCTAAAGTCACCCCTTCTCCCCTTTTTGCCCCCTATTTGCAAGCGCCATTTTAAAAAATTATATAGTCTAGGTATGCCACTTGCCAAAACGGTTCTAATGATGTGTCATACGTCACAGTCCGTCAAGCGGTTTGAGCTGTAGCGCGTGCCAAAGATATGGATATACATACAAACAATAAATAAACAAACATACATACATACACAAGCTCGAAAAACATTACCCTCCTTCTGACGCAGTCGGGGCATAAGTAAATAGGTGAATTTTACTGGTTTAGTTTTTGCACGTC
>DWNE01002193.1:0-19527 GCA_018249875.1 Cecropterus toxeus | reverse complement strand
TGTAATCTGACAGGTTTGAGCGCCGACTTCGGGACTATGCACTATGTACTGTGTATGTAAGAAACCAACATATATTTCAGTTATTTTATTGCTTTTTGGTGACATGGAAGTCGGTTTCTATTTTTTGTTAAAAAGTTTTATTCTTTTTTAGGTTCCATAAAACGACACACGACACTAACTGTATCCTTACGAACTTTGCGTTATTTGTTTTTTACATAAACTAACCACTAGATTCCACGTTTGCGCTAATTTAAATCCTTCTCTGTTAAAGTTTTTAGGATGTTTTTTGATCTCTATTGCTTCTCGTACTAAATGTGGAAAGTGATGACGCTCAGCGGAGATTACCTGAGGTTTATATAATTCGATTCAGTAAAACCGCACGTGAGTACCCGTAACATATTACAGTGTATTAATTCCGCGATAATATCAGTTTAAAATCAAATAGATACCTCCTAAACCTAAACCGTGATACTCGTAGGTTATGTACAATTCTTCGCGATCTTTTCCTTCCCATTTTCAAAATTACGGCGTTTCTTTAGAAAGCAAGAGCAGACATTGGTAATCTGTATTCAAACCCATAGTATCTTAGCGTGGCCTTTCAGGCATTGTCATTAAACATCGGCGCCGAACAATGAGGCTCCCGCGTGATTACCCGAGGATTGAAGAGGTTCCATAAAAGGTTTCACAATCCCTAGAATACCTACTAGTTAATATCTCTCTTATATTGTCAGTTTTTTCGTTATTCACGACTGTACTGTATGATTCTGTTCGTAAATTGATCTAAATGTATTTAGGATTAAAGATATCCCAGATTTATGTTTCTAATAGCGGATTTATTATATATAAGTAAAGGGGGCAGTTATGGGCCCGGAATTTCCCATCAGCAAAGACGTAAAAAAAAATCTTCAAACAGGAAGCTACTCCCGTGGTGCCTGGGATTAGAATCTCGGACCTTCGATTAAGAGGCTGAGTTTCAACCATTAGGCTATCACTGGACTCATTATTATGATAAATTTGACTGAAGCAGGCGTAGCCGTGGGATAGACTAGTATAAACTACTTCTAGAAATTTCTCGTTAATAATCCTAAAACCCATAAGATTGTATCTAGATCACTTCATTTCGATACAGAACGGTTTGTATTCAGTCACGTCACGTAATGCTATCTATTTCTAGTAGACTTTCCTTTCATCCCGAAATCAAATAAGGTGTTATGTGATATGAATAGGAGACATGTAACAACTAACTTTTTTGAGAAGCAACGCATTTGCGGTCAACCTCAGGTCTAATATTTTGGCTTGGCATTAATATTTATAATGCGCTTGATTACAAATATCTATGGGTGGCACAGGCCACATTTTTATCAGACTGCGTCAGAAAGAGGTAAAGAAGTAAATGAGCATACTGTAAACCTGATGGTAAGTGACCACTGCCGTCCACGGACATCTGTAAGCGACGCCAGATAAGATCTGCGTCTTACCTAAGGTTGGCCACAGATGCGTTGCTACCCCTGAGTTTTATAATATAAATAAAATTAAAGCAATAAAGAGATTATATTTGTATTATTATTTATGATTTACATAAAGTAGCCACGATACCGTCAAATTAATTATTTCTATTATTAGTAATATCTCGTAATAGTAACGACCTAAAAGCTAAACCAAATGTAACAGCATCATTTGATTTTCATATACAACTGCTAATTACAAAGTGTCATCGTTCTACATGTTCCTACTAATTCCCGACAATAGTCCTGGAGGGAAAATAAGGGTGTAATAGGATCACTTCATTTCCATACAAAAATGTTTATCGCAGGGACCTTGCAATTCGTATTAGATCCACACAATTTGACGTCCAAAATGTAGGAATCTCCTCCTGATTGCAAATTGGATAATTGGACCTCTTGCTGCCTTGAATCTTAATTGGGAAGACGATCTTGTATTTAAGATGCTTGTTTCAGTACCAGCGAATGTTGGGAAAATTGCTAATGAAAATTTTTGGGTGTTTTTTTACTTTATGTAGAAACCCTATTCTATATGAAATTTGTTACGGACCTCCCTACGGCAGAGACCACTTACCACTAGGAAGACAGCAAACTCCTTTGCTATTTATATGATATGCAAAAGCTGTACTGAACTTGTCAGTCCAGTCCAGATTTTTAAGCCAGATCCACAATCTTCAAAAATATATAGATGAACATTAAAAAGGATTTTATTGTCTATTTTTGTGATGATATGCAATAAGAAGGGACTTTAGAACCTTTGTATTAATTTAAGTGTTTTCCTTGTCTAAAGACGACCTTAACGTTTGAATACTGAAAATATAGTTTTTGTCTTAACAATCAAATGTATTAAATAATTATTATGTAGAAAGTAGTATAAATGTTTAGTCAAAATGTTACAACAGGAAGTAAAGTAAATACATCATCATAATTATTTTTATTAATCTTTTGCATACCAATGCTGAATATAGCACTACCACGGTACAAACATTAATAAGCATATATGGATGACAGCTGTCTAATTATTATAAACAGATGACGTCACAAGTACGCACGTGAGTCAGACGATATCTAATACTCCCCGCTAAGAACTCTCTCATTACGCGTTTTGATTTGGATGCGTCTCGGTGCGCGGACCTCGGACCGTTTCAACAGGCCATCCTAGCCCACTCTATTATCATTTACCTATAATTGCTATAATTTCTGAATCAATATATAATTTCTGAATCAATTAATCAATAAGATACTTAGTTACCACTTCTGATGTCCGGCCTTCCAGTCCGGTTTAGCCTCTTCTTTCCCTACATATACAAAAAGCCGTAGACGAACTCACAGTATACAATTTACATTATACTGTCGCTGTAACTTAGCGGGACATGTTGGCAAGCTTTGTGGAGACAGCTGTTACAAGCCGTTAACTTAAAAATACAATTTTGTGAAGTTTGCCTTCGGTTTTAAAATATTTTTAAACAAAATATACATATTAGAATACTCAAAAGTCGAGACGTCCGCTAGCCGTTGGCAGGCTCTGTTGATTGTTTAACCGTAAACTTCGTGGAAATACAGTTTTTAAAGTTTGACCGTGGAAATAAATATAAATAAAATTGGTTTTAATAACCAAACAAAAAAGGGATATGAAATGAATAAACTTCGTTTTAAACAAAATAGTTGAGAATAGATTGATTTTATAACTCTCTTATTATTGCAAAGATTCAAATTTTATTGAAACAAACAGATTTTTCAACAATTAAAGAATACATATAAAAATCACAAACCTAGATGTGAATATATCTAACCAGAAAAATCTCGTGAAATTTTTATATTCAGGCTTAGAGATCTTTATTTCTCGTAAAATTGCAATTTTATTTTAAATTGCAATTTTTACATTACATTGTACACAGCAACAAAATGCTACGTTTGATTACTACAAAATTTATATTCCTCTTTTCAGTGTATTGAAATAAAGGTTTGTGTTAATTTTTATTACTTATTTTAATATTATTTTACATTTTTATTTTTAGAACCTCTGTGTGCGAATTTATTATACAGGGCCCTCCATTCGTCTCCGCCCTGAGGCATATTCATCCATTCCTTCTCCAGGTATAAATATGTGTGAAGATAATGCCCCATTTTATACTCAACTTTGTCAGAGGTAATGTTTTTTGAACGTATATATGTTTGTATATTTGTTTGTATGTATGTCAAATTCTTTCCCACGCGCTACAGCCCAAACAACTTGACGGATTGTGACGTTTGACAGATTATTAGAATCGTTTGACGATTATAGCATATATATTAAAGCAAAAAATCTGCTATTTCCAACGTAACCCACTCGTGAGAATTAGATGCCTATTTTAATCGCAGAGTTTCGATCATTTATCAAACTTATATAGAATTGAGTGTCCATGTTGGAGCGCTGAACATCGCAGTTGGCAAAGCTTGACGCCACAACTACACCAACTAGGTGTAGCCGTAAATTTATTAAATAATATATTTTCATATAATAATTTCTAGTTTAATGTAAGCCTTTTGTTAATTATGTCCACACTATATTTATGTCTCCTGGAAGAAATTTCATTAGAAATAAACTGTACAATTGCACTAAATGTTATTCATAAGCTTTTTGCTTTGCATAAATAAAATAAATAAAACTTCTTATCTTTTCTCAGTGGTTTTTTGTCCAAACCAATATACTAAAGAGTGATTTCTATCTGACTGCGATTATTTCAACTAACGCTCATATAAAGTCTATATATACGAATATTTTAAAGCAGTAGAATTTGTTTTGTTGAATGCGCTAATCTCAGGAACTGTTGGTTCAAATTGAAAACATCTTTTTGTGTTAAATGAATTTATCGAGGAAGGCTACGTAATATCACGCTATGTTTGTTAATAGATTGCTCTCTAATAAACGCGGGCGAAAATGCGAGGCACAATTAGTTAAATATAAATGAACAAAAAACCCGTTAAAAGGAGTCGGGTTTTGTTTTAATATTTTTAGTTTCCAGTTCTTGTTTCAATTTAATTAATTTCTATATATTAAAACAAAAAACCTTTATAGTGAGCGGAACAGAGCGGTCGGCCTCGCGACAGCTGCTCGCTTCACGTTCCACTTTGTTATGTTTAAAAAGTCACTTTGATACGGTTTTGTACGAATAAAGTTGGAAACAGATGTGCACTTTTGTTTAGCGGTCACTGCACTTTTTAAAATGTTTTACTGCAAACGATTTTGTATAATAAACTCTAATCAATTTATTGAGGCTAACAAATATGGGTGTGTGTAACCAGAACAAAGTTTTACGTAGTCTTGGTTGTAATGCTTAGTTGGATTTCAGTTCAGAAGTGAAGTATCGTGTTGAAGTGTAGTAGATAAGTTTTTTTTTATCAGATTGAAATGCCAATGTAAAAAGAAATCTACCAATCCGCTCTCGGCCCAAACCCCTCTCCCCTGTGAGGAAATTTGTGCCCAGCAGTGGGACAATAATGGTTACTGAACTTTCCTACTTTACAATTTCTGGGAAAATTAAGACAAAATAACAAAAAAACAATGGTTCCGAATAATTTTATTCCAATACATTTATAGGTACTTATTATACTTAGAATTATTGGAATAATTTTATTCCAATACGCTGATTGTACTACAATTATTTGAGTTATTTTACTCCAATACAATTATTATTCTGACGGAAGCTCATGTGGGGATTTACTTTGTTAATTTCGGCGAAAACACTACACTTCTTTGGCTTTTCAATTCGGAGAATCGTCGCTTTATTTGAAACCTTATGATGCAGACAATGTTTATTTGTGTAGTAAATTTTAAGCACATAATACTTTTATATGTGGCGACATAATTTTCAGACATAGTCCATAATTGTTAGTATACAATGTTGCTTAACTAAAACTATGTTAGTATATTTAATTCCAACTTTGTTTTAAAAAATACTATATATAAAAAGGTAATATGTGATTGTGATTATTATTTATTGCTAATGCATTTATATTTGTGAAATAGTCAATATAGTTATTAAAACAGATGATCCTTCTCCTTTCTCTGGTATCTCCTCTCCTTTTCTATGTATACGTGCGTTTGTAAGCTCAAGGTAATCTTTAAAGGGATTTGGACTTCTTAATGTAATTAGAGAGTCACCGGAGGGTGGTAGGACTAATACAGTTCGCTTGAAGAGATAACACAGTAATACTTATCTCTAGCATGAAACAATTCTTACGTTTTGATGGAAGGGTGTGATTGTCAGCATTGTTTTATACAGCGACTATCTCCCTCCCCAAGAGTGTTACGCTTCTGTGATTGACTTCAGATCGACCGCTGTTCAACGTGAAGTTGGTTGTAAGTTTACCTTGAGCGACTGTGATCACTTACTTCTACAGCTCAAGGTCTCAACAAGTTCTTCCTGGTGGTACAACCAATGTAGTTGGAACGAGGAGGTACCACGGCCACACCTATTTCTAGCGGGAAGCAGTTCTTGCGTGAGGTGGAAAGGTATAGTTGCCGGCTCGTTTATATATAAGGCAACCATCTAAATTCTCGAGAGTGACAACGCATCTGTGATGTACTTCATTATTATAAAAAAAAATTACACTCTTGCCTGTTTTGTACTTCCATTTCATAAAAAACTCTAGAGACATTGACATCACACCTTTTTATGCCTCCTAATAACAATGTTAAGCGTAACTATGTAAGGAAGTCATAAAAAATGCGTTCCAACTTAGTTCTCAGGAGTAACGACGCATCTGTGGCCGATATCAGTTAAAACGTTAATTATATCTCTGATTTATTATCGACGTCTGTAGGCAACAGTTCAGTCAGAATAAAATCCTGGTCAGACTACGTCAAGATGAATCCTATCCTATTTCTCTTATATATATTTTCTTTTAGGCACATATGCTTATGTTTATATGGTAAATGTTGTTCTCAATTTGCTTAAAACTGCGAGTTCGCGTCTCCACGCTTGGCTGGTTGCACGCACTCTTACGTGAATTAATTTTATCAAAGTAATCTTCAACCCCAACTTCTACCTTATCACTACCAACGTTCGGTTTATTCTCCCTCACCCCTGTCTCCCCTACGTCGAAAAACTCAAAGTTAGGTAAAATGAAAACACGCATTTTTACATCCTTTATTTATTCGGTATAGGAGTTTCCATAAACACACTGCGATGAATATTATGGATTCTGTACATTAATATCAAAGTAAACAATAATATTATGTATAATAAACTGTAAATATACATATATATATACTATTATGATCTATTAAATAATGTATTGGCACCGAGACGCGACACTTAATCGTATCGAAAATGGACGCTAAGTACAAAAACTTACAAATGATACGATATGACGTCATCGATTTCGCTCAACCAATGTTATTGACAGAAAAAAAAATCTTACTAAACCTTCTGAGCATTTGAGAGAAGAAATGAAAAAGTACTTTCTAGTATTCTTCTGTTCATGAAGTAGTACAAATTCTACAGACGTAACCGCATTGAAAGCATTGAACTTTTAAATCTTGGAAGCCAATAGATTCCAACAATTACATTAAAACAGGTATAAAAGCTTGAATCTTACTTCAAGGCAGTATTGAGTATCTTCAAAAGCTCATGACTCAATTCAATAAACTAGTCGAGAAATAAGTTCTCGGTGATATTGTAACAAAATCCACCAATATTACTACTAGAAGTCTTCTCATGTGTCATTTTAAATATTACTTGCGTGTCTGTCAATCTCTGATAACAGGATATTGAGCGAGCGAAATCAAAGCATCGAAGTATACAAAAACGAGGTGCGGGGCCGCGGAGTTGAAGTGCGGGGAAAGACAGCGTAGTTGCAATTGCCCAAAATAGCTTGGAAAGACTAAAGGCGGTTTAGGGACGCTACCCCTAGATTGGCCTAGCTACGGGTGTGGCGAGGAATAGTGGATAAACAAGCCATATATTGAAACGCATTAAGGTAAAGTTTTCACGTTACTTCCTAATGTTATGAAATTTAGTGAAATATTTATAAATTATTTAATTTTAATTCAGAAAAAAATGTCTCGACTGGAAAACCCAGATAGTGGTTAGTATATCGAATATTTTTAATTTACAAAACCCTATTTAATTAAAATGAAGTAATTAACTGAATTCAATATGACTTTACGTAAGAATCGTAATAACAGCTTTTGAGCCCTAATAACAAACCTTGTAGTATTTCGATACATATTTAGATTAGGTTGAGGTAAAATTTCGGTTATTCCAAAATTAATTAAGTTTTTTATGTTCCTTGGTAGGTTACGTATATAAGTACTATTTGACAATAATAATCAAAGCCTGGAGCCAAATCCACTATGTTTAACGTAATCAAAAGCCTCTATGGAATCCAAACAGGATACGGTTCATTTAAATTTCAATAAGCTGTGTTAATTAATTAATAATGGTAAGGTGAAGATTTAATTAATATTGGAATGATTACAAGTAGCCACAATCGATGTAGTTATATAAATGTGCTAGCTGTATACTTGATTGTCTTTACATATACTTCAATAGTTTGATTGAGACAAATTTAATATTAAATGTCGTTTCTAGAGTAACAATTCTCAATTAACCGTTACAGTTCAATTCAACATTTCTTTTGTATTTTGTAGAATTTTACCAGGATACTTACAAATAGTAAATTATACTTTTTTGCTACTTCTAAAATATCAAAAAAAATGTCTTATTGATAAAAATAGTATGGATAAAAATGTGTTACAAAACTTAAAGAAGTTCATCAGATCATTTCTTATTGTTAATTGTATTAATGTTAATACTATTTCTGGAATTTACCAATATTCCCCGCCAGAGCCCTAAAGGTGGGTGAAGGAAGAGCGCAATGGGACAAGGAAGAAGGGGTCTACATAGCTCCTTAACTATCTAGTTCGAGTTCCGCGTTGGACGGATCATTACGTTCTCCTCATTACCAGGTACGTAAAACAAATTTGTATTCGTTTTTTATTCATATACATTTTTATACATCCATAGGATGGGCACTAATCACTATTGATTTATTATTCAAAAAATAGTATCGTAAAGTATATATAACTTTACCAAATTTACATCAATCGAAGTATTAATAATAATAGTATTATTAATATAATGGAAATACAAGGAGAATAAAAATAAGGAATAGTCGATATACTTTTATTCTATTCTACTTTAATCGCTGTATTTGTTTTACAATTACTAAATTTATTTCAGTAACATCTTTTTCTTTATTATCTAGGCCTTTTTATCGCAATTTATGTTATTATTTAATTAATTTAAAATTCTAGAACTTCAATAGTAATTACTGTCCATTCTAAAACTCATTACCAATTGACCAATAAAATTTAGAGACGGTACAAAAATACATCTCACTACAATCTAACTTAATTTAAACTAACCGCTGATTTAAACCTCTTTGTAAAATTTAACTTTGAGATGTCCGCAGGCACCCGACCTCCGATGATATCACAATTCTTAACAACAATAACGACTCGTATTTCTTCGATTTGATGGTCGAAAGACTAAATGTTCAGTCAATACTCGACAATAATTGGAATCTCTTGTACTACTGAGGGTTCTCCAAGAATTTTGTTGATATGGAAACTTTAAGTATTCCAACTGACATAACGAGCAAAATTAATGATGCTTCGATAAATTCACCCAATATAGACGTAACATTTAGATTCGATCATCAAAACGATTCTCTGCAGAAAAACAAAGAACAAGAGTGACAGGTTGAAAGAATTGAAGAAGAAATAGAAGGCATGTCAACATAAGAAACTAACTACCAATAACAATTTAACATCGAACATCCGATAAAAATTTCCCTAACAACTACAAGATTGTTGCAAAAATTGTGGTAGCAAATTTTTTTAATCTCATACAAAATCGCACCCGATCTATACGGGATCCTAAAATTGACATCGAAATTTCCATGAATCGTTTAAGCTATGATACACAATGTATTACAATAATGAATTTGACATCTATTAAAAATATAGTTACAGATATAATGCCGGCTGGCAGTCTACAGACGCTTATGAATATAATATTAGTACAAACATCTAGAAGGCTCCATTCAAACCAAATGAAAAATATATCGGAAAACGAGAAATCGATTCCATCTCATCAGTTAAGAAGTTGTAATGAAATTTGTTTCAAAGTATTTTCTGATTAAATATAAGTTATTGTTTATCATAATTATATTACTTTTTTGGCAAACGTTTTTACAACGCACATAACCATTAAACAAGATTTTACGGCAACTGGTATCTTCGTGGATCAGTTATCAAGTATTGTTCTTATACTATGATCCTATAGTATTATGAGTTTTACCATTTATTTTAAGCATAAAAGATGTTACTTAAAATCAAGTTTCTGTCATTACATAGGACATCACATAAGAGCCTCAAATGATTAGAGGTACGATGTGATACGAATTGATTGCGTAAGTTTGTATAGATAACGCATATGCTCGCATTTGTATTCTGTTCACTAGGGAAATTCATGTTGGTTTGAATAGAGCCTTAAGCATGAGCAAATATTTCAGGACTTATGAATTACATTGTGTTTATTTTGCTGCTGATCATTTTTCCTCCTTTAAAACCCGACTTACTTATTTACTTCAATGTTTGATTTAGATTTCAACGTAGGGATGACTTAAATTTTTATATGAAACTAAAATGGTATACTTTCTTCGAAGTCTCATGATCCCATTACTATAAAATTTCAATTTTCTTTAGTCATTAAATGATCTTATTATAAATTAAGTCCTAAAACATTTGTTCTTACACTTTCGTTAAGTCTAACAATTCGATTGGTGTTACATTGCCCTCACATTTTACGTTCCGACTAAAACTAACACGATTATACGAAAATACTTCCAATAATATCAGTAGTTTGGCACGACTTATCCTGTCTTCTACAAATTAACTGTAACGATAAATATTACATAGTATAAAAGAATGAGTACATTGAGAATCTACTAATAGAATACATATTTCTTAACACGTCCCTGCAGCCGAGTTTATAGAAAAATGTAGAAACAGATTCAGTTTCAACCCCCCTTATTTTGATAGAAAATCTTTTCCAATGATACGACAACTGTGAGTACACAACAACAAATGTGTTACAAACTCATAGAGTTGTGGTTGGAGTTTCAGTATCTTAATCTGGAGTTCCAGAATTCGAATCCCAGACACGCCACTAAATTTTTCGAAGTTATGTACAAATTAGCTATCAATTACT
The DNA here is from genome assembly GCA_018249875.1 of Cecropterus toxeus. Lineage (NCBI taxonomy): Eukaryota > Metazoa > Arthropoda > Insecta > Lepidoptera > Hesperiidae > Cecropterus > Cecropterus toxeus. Next base: position 8,762 of record DWNE01002193.1, on the reverse strand, counting down.
TTGACGGTGAAGACAAATCAAGTATTTTCCATGCAATCCATAATTCCTACACAGCTGAGAGTTATTTAAATAAAGTTTTTAAAGTATATGAAGTCTATTGCATTTGGCCAGAATGGACTCAGACCTAAACGTCTCTGACTCTGAGATGAGACTTATATCAAGAAATGGGACAATAATGCGTTCAGAAAAAGAATAACAATTAGAAGTAAATGTACCATATTTCAACATTAATCAATATCCAAATTTGACGCGCTTCAATTTCATTGACCCCAATCATAAAGGAACGTCGAGATCTAATATAAGACAAAATATATCTTCGCGGACGTCTAAATTTGAGACTACATGGCTTTGTTATAAGACTTCTAGATTAGATTCGTAACAAATGAAATACCTACTATGACCAACTCAACTTCCAGAATTGTGATTATGTTGATATAAGTAACAATTTCGACTTAGTGAAAGAAAGTTATTTCATCAATTCAACATGCCACAGGCGTTGTGTTCAACTTTTGGGCTATTGTTTAGGCAAATAATGATGATGCTTTAGAATTTTGAGGTTTTGTAGTTCTTGTTAGCTATTGTTGTGATTGTTTATAACTGGTGGTTAAATGCAATCTCTCGAGTATTAAATCATCAGTACATTCAGTCTATCGTTAAGTGATCTTTGCTTCATACGAATATATCCCTAAGGACTAAGCTGGAACATTTCCTTTCATCAAATCGAATGACAGTATTGGTATTAATAAGGTCCTTTCAAATTCAAGTCATGTAAAACATTTCTTGTAGAAAAGTCTCTTTAAAGTATGCAAATTCATTTGATATTCCAACAATAAACATAAAATATTCCGTTACATACTAGTTCTAACAATGCAGGCAAAGATTATGCAGAATTTCAACCGTTAACGCCCGCGGTAACTCCCAAGGGTATAACATATCCGCGACACATTTTTCTTCATAAACTCAACTGCAGTAACCGTGTTAAGATTGCAAGGTAATGGTTGGAACGGTGCGGCTTGCGCCTGCGGCTCTTGCGGCCAATGCGATAGCAAAATTTTATCGTTATTAACAACGTGCATTGATACTTTACTATGAATGACTATAATATTTACGTATATCAATATTAGCATCAAGCTTTAGAAAAAGTTTGTCGGCTAAAATAGGATATTTTCAGATTTGTGTAGCGTCATTTCAAAGTAGCACGTATAGTGTAGTATCAACAAAGAGTTGTTACAGCTGTTTTTTTAATTATAAATGTCATATTTGTTCTATAATGCCAAATCAACCTTTTTTTCTAAACCTCGTTCTATATGCACTTTTATAAGTTAAGTTAATCTTTAAATAAGTTAAACTAAATAAGATGACGGCGATATAGTCGCATGAGCCGTATAAGCCGCATGGAGCAAGCCGCATCGCCCCACAGTCTACAAGATACACTAACATGCGTATAACAAATTATTAGATAGTAGCACTACAAAGACTTAACACTAACACCACATCAATATACTAATATAGGTCTTATTTCAAGTGCGGTAGATGTCACAATCTGTACTCCTCCTCAGCATCTCAGAAAAGAATTTATCTTCTTCAGTATTTTATTCATACCCAAAGATTATGACGACGTAAATGCAAATCGGCAAACTGACTAATGTACATGAACAAAAACAAAAGAGGCAGAAAAAGAAAATAAAGAAAAGTGAAAAGAAAGGTATTAAGGTTGCATTATTAATAGCAAGAGTTCTATATAGAAATAAAAAACACAAGAACACTTTAAAAAGTGACAAACTAATCAATGTTACATTGACTCGTAATTACCGTAGATTCTACTAGATGGGAGTATTTTCAATTTCCGATTGCGATGAAATGTAAGAAAACATTTCTAATTCAAAAGTATTTTTCTCCAGATCATCGTATTTGCAGTTACATCATTACAATTCTAAAAGTGTGATATATTTCTAGAACAGATCTAGGGTAACAAACGGTACGTAAGAAATATAAAAAGAACAAAACTGACTGTAGCCTGTATTTTTTAGGCCAGATTGTTATTCTGGATATCCAACAATATTTTTATTTAGCACATAGATTGAAACGATACGGACTGATTTCCATTCTATTTTTCTTTGCTTTTCTCGATTGCCGATTTAGGCATAGTTTATGCTTCATATCTTTGTTCATAGATCGGTGTATAACTTTGAATATAGATATTCGACATACAGACAATTTAAGCCACATATTTTTGTCGGTTTTTACGTCATATGCATTATTTTCACTTGTTATGTTTGCGTCATGGTGACGTTTACGATTAACGGTAAAGAAATTAAATTTTTTGATATCAATTTTGCTTTTATTAAAATTTTATGATGCTTCTAATATATTTTATTAGCAGTTTTTATTGCCAAAAGGTTTTTTTTATTATTGCTTGACGACGTAAGTCCTAAACAAATCAAAAATGATTCAATTAAACAAACTCTCAAACAATCCGTTTACACAATCGTTTGCCACAAAATCAGTTCTTGAAAATTACTCATCCATTTGCGATAACAATAAAACACCAAAACCAACCACCAGAAGTAACATGCTGGCGCCACGGGCATTAGCTCCCGCGTGCAACGCTCTAACAGCATGTCTTGCTGGAGAAGGAGAAGCTACCACTCTTCTAGGGAATACTGCGACCGCCCCACCAGCTGTGGACACAGCCACACACCATACTTCATCCGGCTCGGGGAGAATCAACACTGCACGCCAACAATGCTGAGCTAGGTCTGGCGTGAGCACTGCTGGCTGCGCTATACCATTACGAAGCCACAACACGCGTAGGTTTCGGCCACACGTACCGCATTCGAGCCGCCAGCCACCTGCAGCGGGCGCGGAGGACAGAGCTGTCGCAGTAGCACCTCCTATTGTAAAATTAGCTTGTGTACTTACGACTTTTCTACTTACATCACTAACATACGTCTTTGTACGCATATTAATATTATACGTATTTTCAACGCATACAAATAAAAATGCTTGAAAATATAAGTTGCCTCCTAAATTACTTATGACTTCTTTGTGATTCGTTTGTGGAAATACAGTCAGAATGGGCTTAAGAGCAGTAGTGTAAGAAGAATGTGTTAAGAGCAGTAGTGTAAGAAGAATGTGTTAAGAGCAGTAGTTTAAGCTTTGCTGTGTTTGAAGGGAATGGTAAGCGATACTACCGAAGCATTGCAACTTAGACCTCAAAGGAAGCAACGCAACTGTGATCAAACTCATATAAGGCTTATCTGGGATTGCTTCCGCCATTGGTGGCAGTGGTCACTTACCATTAGGTAGACTGCGTGCTCGTCTAGTAGTTCCATATATTTAAAAAAGTAACAAGAATGGTAAGTTTCCTGATACTTTAGCAGTAGATCTAGTAAATTTAGTTACCGGTAACCCGCAGTGTGACGCGCTTTAACTCGCGTAGCCGCTGGCGTTCAGGCGCGCGTGCGCCCACACAGCGGTACTCGCCGCCCTCCTCGTACAGCGCTGAGTTTATACCTGAACACACACAATGTAATTTATCAATGTAAATTGTCATTCTGTATCTGTTTTGTACCTACTTATTATTATTAAGATAAATATTTGTACACTGATGCTAAACAAATAAATTCATTGATTCATTTTTTCATTCATCCATTCATTCATACATTCATTTATACATTCATTCATACATTCATTCATACATTCATTTATACATTCATTCATACATTCATTTCATACATTCATTCAAACATCCATTAATTCATTCGTTCCTACTTACATATACATACCGTTAATACAAAATTGTAGTATAACACATACATAGGTATATTTACAGGATAGTGACGTATATTAAAGTGACGCATTTTGGTCCAAATTACGTTTGAGTATGTATTTACATTAATACACACATGCACAAATAAATAGACACACAAATACACACAATACGGTGTACATTTTGCACCTAGGTCAATTAATATACAAATGTACCATACATTTATATAAGAAAAACAAAATATTTCGTTTAATGTAGAAAATTCACAGTATTTTTTTTATAAAGAATATCTAATATTACGTTTAACGCAGCAAAATGAATTAAAAATTTTAAAACAGAAAATAACAAGCATAGTGTCTTGGGGAGATGTAAATCCCTCTCTGTATTGTATTTATTTTCTCTTAAGAAAATATATACAAAATCTGATCAGATATTTCCAAGACTACTAACAAAAATGCAGGTAATACTTTATTAGAAAATATTTTTAAAGATACGTACAGACAATAATAATACTAGTACATGTTATGATATATAATGTTACAGTTGTTACAAAATATCGAAGATAATGATATCCTACTTATTTTTTCTCGATTGTGGATCCCATTGATGTTAGCTGGACCAAAAATAAAAAGGCAGTTATGAAGACTGTTTTTTTTTTAAGCGAAAGCAAAAAAAACACACGGTGGTACATCTATGTACATATACACGGTAAACATGTAGCTCATGCATTCGCGCACAATGGCGCAAGTTCCATGGTAGGTATTTGTTTACTTAAAATGTGCTCAAGGCACCTAAAGAAGTTTTCACTTCGACAAGATCAAAATCCAAATGTCTAAATCATTTATATCCCTGCCGGAATGGAACCCAAAACCCCAATAATACTTACCAAGAACTCCATGTGCGTGGTGCGAGCCAGCCGGCGCCCAGTTCTCGCTGCTGTTACCCACCACTCGTCGCCACCAGCATCCTACACTACCTGTTTGTACAAAATACTCTATGATTTTTTTATACGATTGAAGTAGCAAAAGAGCATGCAGTCCACCTGATGGTAAATGGGTACTGCCGCCCATGGACATCTGTAGCAACTTCACATAGAACAAGTGTTCTATCTGAAGTCGATCACAGATGCCTTGAAAGTCTCGAGGACTAAGATGGTCGCCTCATATATAAGTGAGCCAGCAACTGCTTCACGCTAGAAATAAGTATGGCGGTGGTACCTCCTCGGTCGAACTACATTGGTTCTACCACCTAGTAAATGAATACTTTACTTGTGTTGTATAAATAAAAAACCTGCTAAGCGCGAGTCGGACTCGAACATGAAAGGTTCGATACCTTTATCTGTAAAAAAACTGGCAAAAATATCACGTTTGTTATAAGGGAGCTCTGTTAAATATTTATTTTATTTGATTAGGCTTTAAAATAAATATATATAAAAATATTTAGTTATGTATTTATTTGAATAGTTGAAGTGTCTGTCTGTCATTAATATCGAGCGAAAATCCTGTTTGTTAAATGCAAGCCCCCCATAATTATTTATTTTATTCTGTTTTTGCTGTGATAACGGGAACAGAAGTACATAATCTGTCAAAACTTCAACTACAGTGGAATCCTAATAGTAGGATACGTATCCCTAAAAACCTAAGACAATATATAATGGAACCACATTCCAATATATAACGTCATATTCTTTGCCATTATATATTCCTCCACTCGAAGGTCCTGGAAATTATTATGGAAATATGTATCAACGCACAAAGAATTTGGGTTAAAGTTCTTATTTTCTTAATAATTGAAAAAAGTTTAGCTTCTTCCGTGAACCAGTTTAAAACCATATTGAGAAACGGAACACATTTATCAGAAGGGAAATGTTCGTTTGTTTAAATCTGGAACTCGTTGACTCTACATCAAAAACATAACTTACTTAAAACTTCTTACAGTGCTTGATTTAGAAGGCTATTTTTGTAATTGTAAAGCAATCAAGTATTAAGTTCACTTTATAATATAATTTCTTATACGCACATCATTTTAGTCAAATCAGAGGTCTGATTTGAGCCTTTTACCTTCTGATGGAGATGACATTTTTCAATCACTAGACTATCACTATAAGGCAAACTTTATAAGATTGTTACGTTTCCCTTCTGTAACATACCCTTAGGACAGTGGAGTTGTACATTCCCTCCTAAAGGCACTTCCACTTTCTGATGATCTGGTTCCTCATGTACGTCCGGTTCTGTCACTGCCTGGGTGTTCTCGTCAGGAGCTGTTAGGATGGATGAAAATTCACCATAACAGTATATACATACATAATATATAAATGAAGCAATAAATGGAATTAGGGGTACGCTAGAGGTACAGAAAATGTTAAAATATTAAGTTCGTTCCTTCCATCATATCCAAAAACTTAGGATTTTTCGAATGTTTGTCACCAAATTGTATACCTTCAATTTTATTTTTTAAAGTTAACACCAAATACTACGTAAAATGTTATTTAAAATTTTATTGTTGCCGACATTACTTTCTTCAATTGTATCTGAAATATTAAACATGGAGAAAGTATAAAAAAAAAAGAATTTTCTATTATTAATTATTGCTGTCCACCAAGTCTTACAAACTATTTTTCTCTGGCAAAATGCTATATACAGATACGAAGACTTTTGTACATTTGTACATTTGTACATTACGTGACATTTGTAGTAAAAGTATTGATTTTGTTGAATCGAAAATCAATACTTTTAGTACAATTACTTTTAGTTACGGACACTTATCATGGACGACCGGATCATGAACCGAACCGAATCATCGTCGAAACATCTTGTTCTACCTTGGCAGTCATCAGTCATTGTTTAGTCGCCTCCTACGACATCTACGCGAAGACGACTTCAAAACATCTACGTTTACCACTGGGGTTACCAACATTTCGCCTATAAAACATAGTATTTTTCAAAATAAGCTATAAAATATAAGGAACATGTAAAACATAATTATGGTATTTTATGGGCAAGACATATCATGTAGACAAAAATAAACTTATATTTTAATAAATATACCTACATCTTATATTTCTTGTTTGAAGTAAAAGTGACATGACATGATAAAATTAATGTAAAGAGGCATCCGTATACTTTGGATTTAGAACTGATGGATTCATTTGTTAATAATATGGTATTTTTGCGTTATTTATTCAGTAGTATATACTACGCTGACCCGAAATATAGGACAATGGTATGTATTATAGTACGGTTGGCAGTCCTGTTTACCACACACTTCCATATCACCGTCGACTCACCTAACACATTGAGGTAGTACCCGATAGAGGAGTACTCCCCGTCGAGCCAGGAGGCGCGGCAGCGGTACCAGCCCGCGTGCGCGGCTCTCAGCGCCGCCCAGCGCAGCGTCGCCGCGCCGAGAGCGCCCGCTGTGCCCGCTTCTAGCGGGGGCGGGGAACTGTGTGCGAGCATTCACATATTCAACATACTATTTATATTAAAATAAAATAAAAATATTATATTGATTTAACACATTCACATTTAACAAGTCACAAGAGCCCTGTACTAGATAAGAGACAAGTACCCGCAAGTCCACCGAGACTTCATACATGTGTAAATATTATGTAATAAATAATAAATTAATGTTATAATAGTTTCACATTATTTTATGTATGTGTATGTGTGTATAATGTTTATTTATGTTGAAATCGTATGTAATGTAATTCAACCTATTGATGATTACAGTTCTAGTGCGTATGTGTTTGAAGATAACCAAATATTTGATTGTGTGGGTACACAAAAGAGTATTAAATGAAAAAAACCTGATATGTAAATAGGAACCCGAACATAAAATATGTTCTATGTGGTTTATGTCTTTGAAAGCACGATTATTGGTACGTTGGTTATATGTTACGCGTATTTTCAACGGTATATATGTTGTGTGTGAACTCTTGCTTGCGGTATTTTGTGTATGCACGCGCTTTATGTGTGTGAATTCTTGCACATTTTTTTTATAAAACTGAAGCTTCCTGGTAGAACCATTAATTTATCACTTTCTGCACGTATACACACTTTCAGCTTTTCCGTCTTTATGTAACCATTTATGTTATTGTATGTATTTGTGGGTAAATATATACGTATATTAACTCAAATACACACACGCACATATGTGTGTGTATGTGAATTTATGTGTATAACCTGGCGGGCACGTCAGCGTCCCGGAGCCAGGCGGCGCGCGCGGGCGGGTTGGCGTCGACGTCGCAGCGCAGCGCCGCGGCGCCGCCCGCCGCCAGCGCCACGCCGAAGCCCGGCCAGCGGGAGATCACGAACGATGGGGGATCTGTATACACGTCACTCGTTTTCATTCTATTACATATGTTATCTTTCGTATATTTATAACAATTTATTTATTAAATATAATAATCAAATGTATACGACTTTGCGATAGATTGTATTTGCCAATTTTGGACAAGACTTTCACGTTCCAGAAGCACTCGATTTACTGCAAAAATATAAACTGCACCGACGCGCTAAGTAAATACAAATGTCGCTAAGACTATTTACAGGACTATCCTCTAAGTCCTCTACTTTACATTATGGACTAAATTCAACTTACATGTGACATGGATCTCCAGTTTCGCAGTGAGCACATCATGAGATGTTTCCTTATCTTTATCTTTTTTTCCTTTATGAGGCTTCGTTTCATGAATTTGTGAGACAGTCGTAGGCTGCCTTTGTTTAGCCTCACACTGTAGAGTTGCATTATGAAGTTCTCGTGCCGCTGTGACCACCACTCGAGATGATACTACGCCTTCTGTTTCAAAATATGACTAAATATATAAAATGGAACATGTTTTCAACATAATAAAAATGTATAAACAAAACTTAGATCCATATATAAAAGACACAGTATTATTTTCGGAATTGTAGATAAATAAATAATAGTTTAAAAAAATTAAAAAACACGCTTTTTATAGAAAACCGAACTAAAAAATAGAAAATAA
>DWNE01002192.1:0-19527 GCA_018249875.1 Cecropterus toxeus | reverse complement strand
TGTGGTTGCCGGCTCACTTTTATATGAGGCGACCATCTCAGTCCTCGGGAGTAGCAACGCATCTGTGGTGGACTTCAGATAGAACCCCTGTTTTATATGAAGTTGCTTACAAATGACCATGGGCGGCAGTAACCACTTACCATCAGGTGGGCTGGTTGCTCGTTTGCTACTTCAAATTTATAAAAAAAAAAAAAATCCGTTATTATTGTAAGGTAACTGCCACAACCCACAACAATAGTTTTAAGGAGAATTTTGTATAGTCGGCTATTGGGAATGTAAGTTCTCAGTTTATAATAGTCAGTTGACTGTCCCTTAAAATCTAAGACTTTTTTATGTAATACTAGCAAATTAAAATGAGACAAAATTTAAATTTGCTAGTACTAGGTACATAAAAAAAACTTAGTTTTTACCTACTGGATTTTAAGTGGAAACTATAGCCTATAAACTAAATACGTTTGTCAGTAATAAACTTTATGGAAACGTTCCAATTAAATCTAAAGGAAGAAACTTATGATTAATAGTCATTGGCCTTACCGTACAGCACCTTTCGAACAAATCGGAAAAAATACGCGACTACGAACTAATTTAGTAGTTAAGATTAGATTCTTTTTACTAATTAACAGAGTAAATACATAAATATACTATAGCACTTAGATAGTAAATGGTAGAAATCTCGGAAGAAAGACAGAAGAGTCATTCTAAGCTTTGATAGCAAAGCATCTTCGATTGGTTTCAGAAACACCTTGGAACAAACAGATAACGTGACTCACAGAATAACAATATCTACGTTGTTTAAATAAATACCTTTATCTTAACTATCTTTAGATATCTTAAACAATTTCTATTGTCCTTGGACAATATATATTATAAAAGGAGCAAATCATTTTCATGTTAAGTAAGGACAAAAGAAGAAATTTAAAAAGTTATTTATAAAAATCCATGACTAGCCAAACACTCTTTAGGGATTTCAAGAGTCTCTATTTACAGTGAGAAGCCAAACAAGTACGCTGAAATAGTTCCATGGCTATTCCCGTCAAACAAAGCTTTTTGTACGGTAATCGGAGTAAGCAGTCTTATCTTTCTCAAGTTCAGCCGTGTAGGTTGTTGTCATGTAGTTAGTACTTTTTGTACATACAATACTTCAAAATTTTATTTTGCATATATTGAAAGTAATACCTATATAATAATTTTTGGACATAGCATATTTAAACTATTATAGTATTTTTGTATTCTTCACTTGTTTTTTTTTAATGTAATTAAGAAAATGATATATGATTATACGTTGTATCATAATAAACGAAATAATTACTATGAAAAAGTTTTTTATGGTGAATTAATATATATCAATTTATATAGATTGTAATTGTTTATGTATCAAGTTAAAAATATATTAGGTACATACAAACATACGTGTACCTGACATATCGATGTATATCATTTTTTATTTATTGACGTTTTTTCAATAAACAAATATTCTATAGGTTGTTATTTTAGAAAATGAAGTTTCTTATTATTAACCGAATTCAACAAAGGAGGAGATTCTCAATTCGTTTGTATTTTATTTCCTCTACGTAGTAGGTAGAAGCATTATAATATAGATTTGTTAAAATTTAATTTTAAATGTTAAATCAAAAAGATGATTAAATAACGTAGGACGTGGCCGTAAACTGGTATGCAGGATGAAAATTTCACAGAATGCGAAAGGCATTCAGTAAAAGTGGAATAGCGGGAAGGACGGCGCAGGACAATGCGCGGGCAAACAAAAGACGGCGAATGACACGCTCCTCGCATAGATAATAAAGCCTGACCAAAGCATACAGCACACACGCTGTTTTCATAGAGGTAAGATTGACAATACAAAACGAAAGAGCTACGATATAAATTAAAAAAATGCCGTAATATATAATCTTAAGCATAAGCAAATGTATATTCAAAGGAATAAATTCAAATGACGCTTTTAGGATGTTTTTCTTATTTTGGATGTCACAGACACAAGAATAAATATACTAATACCCGACACATAAATCCCAATTAATTATCGAGATATCTGCCTAGTCAGGGACCGCATCCGGAACTCTTTGCGTATCAGACGCAGTGCGACAGCTACGTCACTCAGGTCTTTAAAATAAAAAAAAAATAATGTACGTACCTACGTACAAAACCAATTTATTTGTAAATTTAATACACCGGCACTACGTTATTACTGTTAAATTATTTTGGTTCAATTGATCCTCCATTGTCTCGAAATTCACATAATATTAATGTTATTAACATAAGTTTAAATGAATTCATCATGTAGCTTTGTAATTGCACGTTTCCCATCCTATAAAGGCTGATAGTCACTTATACCAATGATATTGTAATATTCCTTGGTCTGGTCACAGATACATTGCTGGACTTAATAAGGATTAAGTCTGAATGTTTCGTATATGTCTCTTCTTTACCAGACGCTCAAAACCAAAACACATCAACTCTTAACTCCTTGTTAGAAGGCAAAATAGGAGAGGTATAGATGCCACCGGCGTCGAATCACGAACACACAGTGCATTGTTTCATATTGATAATTTATTTTGATCGTTAAGACTTAATGTTCCTAAGTGATAAACGAGTCTGCAGGAGGGAAGTCTCCATCAACAAATTGCACCCTACAAAGGCTGGCGGCGGACAGGCCACGACTCGCATAGCAATCAGACCGCTCCTTCATTGTCAGTGTATATGACACATAACACTATAAATGAATTATAATAAACCTTTTATTCGCGTCGACCCTCCGTCTGTGAGGCCACGTCGCCATAGAAATTATTGACGTACAGCTCAAGGAAAATGTGAATTGAATTTACCGTAAAGTCACGTCTAACACTGCCCATTGTTACCTGTCGTGGCTGAGGAGGGACGTCTGATAGTGGTAATCCTACGCGTTCTATACGTAGCGATGTACACTAAAGTGTCATACATGGCGTTATAACTCAGTTCATGTTAATACAAGGTCCAAACCCGTATTTGCCAATTTTTTTGGGCTACTTAATTTTTTTTATTGTACATGCTAGTCACGTGCAAAATTCATCTCTAAACGCTATTATTTAGACCGTAGTTATGACCGTAATATCAAACGTTCAATTGAGTAATAACAAGATCGACTTAGATTATTTAATAATGCTTCGAACAATTAAAATATCATTAGATATGTCGATTGACTCTGAAGTCAATGAGGGGAATCGCAAGGTATGATTCATCTTTTTTATCCACAAGATGATACTTCGGATCTATTTACGCGTAACCGCACGTAAATTCATGGTCGAAGTTAAGTCCAAGGCTGTAATGTAACCCATACTTACAACGGATATTGATTACTATACAGTCACCTAGTATAATTAAAGTGTTTGATTGAAATTTAATGAGTGGGTACCCATTAGGTAAACGGATTGCACGATTGATTAACAAATGTTACTGCTAAACACATCAGCCATTAGTATAAATGGCATTACTGTCTCCGATATTGCATATCGAGAAAATAGACGATAGAGGCCGGTTCCCTGAGGTAGCTGTCAAGGCAAGTAGTCACCTACTAAGACTAAACTAAGTACCAAGTTAACTTGTAGCAATGTTAGTATGAATTGCAGTTTTGATGTGTATATCCGCTATTAGAATTAGCCTATTTTCACCTTACGTTGTTAAAGTATCTACTTTGAAGCTAAAAGCAGTCTTTCAGAAGAAAATTGCTTCAATATTGATCGAGGGTAGGTATATATTTATAATTTTTCAGAACTACCCTCATTAAGTTTCAGATACTCTCTTATTACTTGAGATAAGAATAAGTAATCCTTGTTTTATACATACAGAAACAAATGGAAAAAAGTCCGTACTAAAACGATTTTATGTACGAGTTGGACCGCGGGACACAAAGATACACCTACTTAATATTATAGACGCTACCAACGCCATGTTTTATATCATTGCCGGCGCCTTAGAACAAAGGCTTAATAACAAGTTGACGTCAAGCGTCCGCCGCTGTCAATTAATATAGCTTTAACTTTGAACATTTACGACAATGAATAAGATCAACTGAACTCCCAGATAGGAAGAGTTCGTTTCGTACACAAACTAATAAAGATTGGCGGACACGCCTCCATATCCAACTTCTAATAACGAGTTTCCTAACTTGGTCTTTACTTGGATATTCGATATACTCTTAATGTTGTATTCGGTGAACGCCCTGTTTACTGTAAATAGTGATCGGGAAATCATGAGTTAAAATATTGAGAAATACAAAAAAGTTATAAAGAAATCAAGTAGGAAAATGAATCAAGGAATTAATCTTTGATCTTCAAGGAACACGTATAAGTAAACACATAGTTATAAACCAGATTTATTTGATGGGTAATCATCCATATGATGTACATTGTACAAGCATGAATACTGGATTTCATTTAAACGCTCTGTATGAGACAAGGTCAGCTACTTATGTAGTCAATATAATAAGAAAAAATTAATACCCAACTATGATTTTTAAAATAAGTCCTGTTTTCTAAGTTCATGGTATGGTCATTTTTAACATAAACAAACTAGGCAATAAAATATATTAAAGCTATAAATTTTTTGTGCATGTATCGAGTGCGCTGAAATAGCTCAAAGCTAAACCGATTTTGGCAGGGTTTTTGTATGAAGCTAAAATAACATATTCAGAGATACGAACGGATTGACGTAGAGACAGAAATAAAATAGGTTGAATTCGATATTTGATAAAGGTTATTTATGGGTAGTCATTTATCTATAACATAAAATATTACAAGTTAATAAATATTTTATTCGAAGTAAATGTGTCAGTTCACAAGTACATACATATTCAACATTAGAGGGAAAGTGCAGTACCTGTTTCTAGGTAACATGCATTATCCTACGTAACATGATAATGAGCAGGGTAATGGTTCAATGGATCGATGTAGATTTTCTTTAGTAGACGAATTGGTAAATTTATTAAACGAATAATAATCGAATGTTACAAAGAGGTAAACTTTATGTTACTGAGGATAAAATAAACTTAATTTCCTCATTTTTACAATTGGAACATTACCAATTAAAAGGATCGTGAAATCGGTGAATTATGCAATTTGACGAAAGCATAACTTACCGGAGGCCACCGGCCGGCGTCTACGCTTAGATCCGCACTTCCAAAACTTCATAGTGTCTGTAACGGAGGTCAGCTCGGAACTAGAGATGACACCGCGCGCGCCCGCTAAGGCAAGTCGCCATCGTCAAACTGCCCGTTTGAGGACGAAACAATGAGTTTTGTTTACAAATGGTCAGTGCGGAGAATTTAATAAATCGCCGAGTGGAGTGGCCGGCGGAGCAATGAGCCGAAGCAGCACGAGTGCGACGAACGCACACCCCCGACAGACAATCTCCGGTTGCAACTCCGCCGTATTGGAGGAAGGCGTGGGTGACACAATCCAGATCAGACCTTCGCCGACCTGGAACCCACTCTAACAACATTTAAGCAATTTCGAACAGTTCCTTGACGGCCTGTCCTACATTCCCTTGTTAAAATATTCTTGATTGGTAAACAACCTCAATGTAATACAAATAAAACACAAAATAGCGTAAAAAACTTTAATTTCTATCACATCATGTTGTTCTACCGTCAAAATTTTGGAACATATGACGAATATCATGCTAATGGCGAATTACTACGACTCGAAGCAAACCCTGGGTCTGAACATTAAATGTTATCATTGCCCCTTACAAACTGTAATTAAAACAAAGCTGCAGATCCGACTTTTTATTTAATTTGCACCCATTGTCTGGAAACAAAGACATGAGACGTTAAAAGGAAACAAACTTATTACATATTTTTTGTTTATTATTTAAAATTATACCATATCTTTTCTTACTATCTATACCACCATACGATTTCCATAAGAAATTCGTCTATATTTCTTTGGGTGAATGTTTACTTTGTCCCTAGAGTAATAATATAGGCGGTCGTTTGGGACGTCGCATCGGGCAAAATGTGCGCAGAAAAACTACTTTTGCCTTTTGCTCTTGTTTGTTTGCTTCGGGACCGGCAAACGCGTTTTACTGCTTTTTATTCGATTCCGGCTTTTTTATTAGACTAATTTTTTTAACGTTTTTAAACTGACTGTATACAATTTGAGTCAGACGAAAGTACCGATGGGATCGTCAGAACTTTTACGTTTTCAAATTTGTCATAATTCTGCAGTCTTACTACTAGTATTATAAATGCAAATGGATATTTGTAACTCAATTACGCCAGAACCGCTTAACAGATCTGAATAAACAATGACTTGAGATAAATTATATACATACATATTGTCTTTTTACTTGATTGCGTCAAAACAAGTACGAGATTTGAGGGCTTGGGTCCTCCTATTTCCGAATTTATGCCTGCCCTTGAAAGTGACAGTTGAACTTTAGTACTTAAATTTAGATTTGAGGGAGGGATAGAGGGTTTGGTCGCCTCATGTGAGCCGGCAACCACGTAATAAATAATCTTACAGTTGAAAATATCGGAAGTGAGAACAGTTAACAATCGTATGCGCAACAAACACATTCTTTGAAACCGAAAAGAGTTATAAAAGTTGGTCGAATACGTTCGGATCTTCGGATTACTTGAAGCCGTATTTAACTAAAATAGGCGCGAACATCCGCACACGTACGAATAGCTTAGCGAAATCGCTCCGAAGTCGCATGAAAGGGATAATACAGCTTTACGTATACGCCGATATGTACATCGGAATTAAGTAGCTCAAGTGGCAATCTTGTCTTGCAAACGTTTTGGAACCACTTTATTGTTTGCAATTGCCAACAGTAAGTGTAAAATATAAAAATAGCTTGAGCACTTCGTTTTCTGGATTGCAAGGACCTTTTATATGTTTTTAAAATGATTTTTTGATGCAACCTATTTTTATTTTGAGTAATATTTAATTGAATGCCCTGCATGCTTTTCGGTGAATTATTTTTTCTAGACATGTTGATATCAAATAATATTTTTTTAGTAATTGATGTGACTAAAATACATAGGAAATTACGACGAATTTACCAAATTTTGAATTGAAAGCATAAATCAGCACTGCCGAAACCTCATGCAAAGATAACGACGGGATTTGTTTTTCTATAACCACGATGGGGATATTTTACATAATTTTAAGGCTTCTTAAAATGCTGCGTCCCATACGATACCAACGAACAATGTGGCTACATATATGTATATATTACGTACGAAAATACAAACAAGTTTTGTTCCCATTAGTTTGTTAACTTCTACGTTCTATATTCATTTGTCTTTGTTAGTGTAATGGGCAATGATCTCAATTTGAACTGCCACGAATCTCACAAGTTATTGCACTATAAAAATACATGGTTAAGCATACATTCTAGGCACATTTCTGTACTGTCTATATTTATATTGATTATGATTACACACATACTAAAAGTTATATAAATTACATCTAAATTAGATCAAAATAAAGGAGATTTAAATCTGTGTTGTCTCATAACTCTTCCACATATACATCTTAGTATGAAAATACAGAATTTATGTAAAGAAGACTTTATTAAAAAAATTATAATCTGAAGGTTGGTTTGTATTGACATCACTTATAGGCACAAATATTATTATATACACAGATACTCATGTGATACGCTGTCAATGCTAAAATTATAATAACTCACGGTCCAGATTAATGCTGGTGATACAATATTTAAATATTTTCCAATTGAATACAATTAATAAGTCAATGGACAGAATAGTTCAGACACTACATTACATTTTATTGCTTTTTTGTCGTTAAATTGCATATAGTTCTTCAATTACATGTCTTAATTAGACAAGCCATAAATAAATAAAAAAGCTAATAGCTATTAATTACGTCATTAAGTATTTTTTGTTTCTCTCCGTCTGATGGGTTACACCATAAAGATATAGAAAAAAATCGTATACAAAATGTATTTTAATGAAAAATTTTAAACATATCATATTTATATTGAAATATGTTGTAATGTAACTTAAAGGGACAAATTTACCATGGAAACATTTTTTATTTCATTACGATCGTTTAAGAACCATAATTGCGAACATTGAATAAATTATAATGTATCCCCAAAAAAAAGTAGAGGTAGTATCTCTTCAAATCTACCAGTTAAGTAGTTCGTACATAAAATGCTCAAATGAACTTGAGTGTTTTGTGCAAACAATTCATATTATTTATTGGCTACCAGAAGGATGTTCACTGGCTTTCTATATTAGATAAAAGTGCAGACCTAGAGATGGTTTAAGGTGTTGGTTGTGTGGGCCTACGCCTACGCCCTTGTGATACAAAGGGCCTCGCGCGTCACAGCCGAAAGTATAGAAAATCGAACAGTGCACACCAGAAGGTTTATCTTATAATAAATAGATTAGAATTATAGAATTGTCAACTTAATTTTTCACTCCTTGGCGCACGAAATTAATGTGAATGAAATAATCGATATTTATCAGAAATGTATTTTGCCCACATTAAGTTTACGTCTTGCGCCGCCACTGTGCAGGCCAAAAGGCTGCTTCTGCAAGAGATAACTTTTCTGGTTATATATGGGAAAAATAGACAATATGAATATCCGTGCCAATACCATCATTGAATCTACAGAACGCATGTACTCACGCATGCAGTCTCAACATTACTACCCTTTATATCTTTTATTTCAGCCTACCGCAACAGATCTATACTTCTTCTATATGAAAAATTTACCTTTTAAATAAGTAGGTATCTATTTGATTGTATGCAATACATATATGATTCTAAAACACTAGATTTAAAACAATGAATAAAATTGGTGTCTTGTATGTATGTATGTAAAAATTGTATAAATACATGTAAAAATGTAAAGCTATTCAAAGTGACTATGATTTTTGTCTTTGAATTTTGGATATAATTTATTGGAATGGTTTAGTATAGCTTATTTCGATTTATAAACGATAAAAAGGGGAAGGATTTTTGTTAGGGGTGTCACTATTGTCCGAGTTATACAATAAGGATTTTTCAAGGAACACAAGTAACAAACGCATTCAAACCATCTGATTTTATGTTGTTATAGGAGTTTATAGATCACCTGCGATCGACGGACAGACGCTGCTGCAGAAAATTTAGTTGGAACCCTTCCTACCACATACTTGAGGAACGCAGCAGTGCAAATTACTGATATACGACAGATAGATACAAATGTGACGGTAGTGGATTATCGAACTGTAAGTTTTCAATATATTTCTCATTGTATTTTACATATGCTGATAACTGTATCAGTAATCTGTAAATAAAATGCCGTCTGTACTATTATAGTGTACTGACACTATAATAGTACAGACGGCATTTACAAAAGGTTCAATCCTTCCCCTTCATTGTAATATCAAATGAATCAGTAAATGTTAACTGTATGTTACAAGATTTCAATTTGAAATAAAAAAAATAAACTGAACATTATCGATCGATCACGAACACAACCCGCGAAGGGTGCGCGCAGCGCATCGCATTCATGGCACACTCGACAAATGTGTACTGACCCTAATATGATTTTAATTCAGATGTTATTCTGTGCTGTGGTTACTTAAAGTATATTAATTTCAAAATACATATAAATGTAATATATAAACAAGAACTATTTGATTTAAACCGAAATATTGACTATATATAACACTATAACATTATTGCTCTTTATAGTATGAGATCAGACCACATGATGTCCACGTCTATCTGTTTTCCATCGAAATATATTTAATAAATAAATAATATTTTCATAGGCAACCGTGCATAAATATATACCACTATTAATAATAATTACCTAAAAAATGTATTCCCGATTGAAAACTAGATAAACGAACAAACAATACAGTCGGATTTCAAATTTATATCTGATTAAAAAGTCGTTAAAATTGATATCACAGTCACAAAACTCATATAACTGTACTTCATGATTTTTACGAATTTTACAAAATAATTATCTATTAAAACAAATTAAAGCGTAGACAGCGTACAATGCTATTTATTTCATTTAAATCGTGTCATCAAAAATCTTTACATAATTTTCATAAAAAATAATATGTCCGAGTACTAATTTCTCCTTTAATTAATTTTGATATGTATTAAAATACAAATTATATGATGCAACTTCTGTAACTAAAACATTGTAATATTAAGTTCCTACAAATATATCCTAACTCTCTTACATAAAACAATATTTAATCGCACACCATAGCTATGTTTACAAATTCCATTTAATATTGAAGGCACTGCTTTCTTTTGGTAAATGAATTATTATTAAAATGTTTGCAGGTGTGTTGTGATGAGCAACTTATCATTTAATAAAAATCAAGATAATCTTGACAAATTAAAACTGTGATTAAATACAATGACTAAAAGTCTAAGGAGCTATAACTACAAAACTGAGAGCACACTTAAAAAAGATAAAACAGACTGGGCAAATGTGAAACGAAATATTCGTCATTAATTAAAGAAACATACACTTATACTTATGACCCTTAGAAGACATAAAATGAAAGTAATTTAACTAAATTTAAAATTTAACTAAATTTCGGCAAAAAATTGTTCATCCATCCAATGTAAAAAGGAGTTTTACTCAGTTTAAAATGTACAATATATATTTATAATGAATCATTAAAATCTTTGACTTTGAATGATTGACTTTTTAAAATAAAAATACAATATTTAAATTGCGCCGGTTAAAGTTTAGCCGACGGTAATTTCAGGAAAGCATATATCATTCTATTCATTTTTAACAGACTTCGAAAAGGAGGTGGTTCTACGTTCGACTGTATTTTTTTTACACTTCATGATGCATTAAATAAACGAATAAATGCATCAAAATGTTTCTCCCCTGTAAGTATCACATTAATCCATAGTCTGGTACCTGCACGCGCACTGATCGCAGATATGCAGTATGTATATTGATTCGCGATAACAAGGAGAGCAGAGCATCACAACTTAATATACTGTACTTTACTTACCTGCATGTGAGTTCAAAGTGCCCCGCACAAACATATGATTTAGCAATCCAAACCACACACAGATGAACAATTTTTTTCCCCATAAATATATGACAGATTTTAAAAGAAATAAAATTGAAACACACAATGTCCTTGTATAAAATTGCCCATTTATCTGAATTATCTCATAAAACCATAGATAATAAAATAAACTACATAGCTAGTGCTAATATAAATTGTGTAAATATGATTACCTTTATACTTACATAATTATAGTTGTTTAAATCAGATATCAACCAATACTGAAAAGGTGTTACCTAAATAACCTTACTAACTTATTGCCAAAGTTACTTGCGGCTCTTCATATAAACAATATAATTTCAGTGGGAACCATTCAAACTCAACCAACTGTTCAGTCAATGCGAGATGTCAACGCGTGGGTATAGCAGCACTATGTTCTATACCACATGAATCAAAAGTCCCACAGAGGATGAATATTTTTGTCAATGTCTGTACCAAGCTCCTTGGACTCTCGTTTGGAAGTGCGAAACGGGAGTAACTAGGTATGCTTGCTGCGGTTGTTGCACTACAGCCAGAGGTATTACTTGTTGTGCCATCTCCACTGGCTGCCCACCTTCCTCGGACACTCCGAGCGGCTGAACACAATGTTGCTGCGAAACTTGCTGCACACCACCGACTTGCTGTGTCAGAACTTGTTGATGCTGACTCACTTGCGGCACCAGCATCTGTTGTTGCATCTGTGGCTGTTGCTGCGGTTGCTGCTGGTGTATGACCACATGCGGGCCCTGGTTCTGCATCTGTTGGTGCTGTTGTACTTGCACTTGTTGTACTTGTTGCTGTTGTTGCTGCTGTTGTTGTTGTTGCACCTGTTGCTGTTGTTGTGCCTGTTGCTGAGCCTGTTGTTGTTGTTCCCTTTCGTGTTCCTCCTTCTTCTTAGCCTCCATAGCTGCTTTTTTCGCTTCAGCCTTTTCTTTTTCCTGTTGTATTCTAACAGGATCCTTATTTTTATCATAACTCATGCATTTTCCACTGCGGAACGGTATAATGTCTTTTGGTATATCTTGTTTCTTAGTAGCAAATTTAACATGTGGGAATTGGTCCTTCATGAAAGCCCGGAAAGTGGAATAACCCATAAGTTTTACTCCAGGTTCTAGAATTTCTCCATATTCCTTATATGCTTCAAATAAGTGCTTCCTAGAATCACCTTGAATGATAACAGTCTTACTGGCCTTTTTGCCACCTTCACCAGAAGGTTGGACATCTTTGGGTGAGCTGGCATGTTGTTTCAAGTATTCTTTTAAGAAGTTTGTTGCATGTTTATATATGTCTAACGTGAAGGTGTTGTATGGTTTCTTCCCAACATTGCCGTGTATCCTAGGAGCGACACCATGAGTCATGACATGCTGCCGAATTCGTTTTAGCTGATAATGCGTTACATTCTCTAAATATAAAAAGGCTTCTAGACAAACCTTTCTTCCTTGGTACACATAGCAAGCCCTCAATCTCCTCCTAACCTTGTGTCTTGACGTCTCTGCTGGGTTGGCTAAACTGGCCATAGTTATGCCCATCAAGTACATGTCATGTTCACTTTTGGTCAGTTCTGCAATGTTCAGTCTATGACGGTAAACAGCTTCTGGGTTCAGGCCACGATAGCAATTGTCTTTACAGTCACAACCCCTTTTCAATCTTTCCTTGACCTGAAATAGTAACCAAAAAGATCAATATAATGAATGCATATTAGAAATTACAATATGGATAATAGAAAAAACAAATTATTTGGCTTTTTAAACTACATTTTTCCTATTCTTCTGCCTCAAGTACCAGAAATCTTCTAGGAAATTATAAAATAATTTGCAGTCATATATATTAGTCAGTATATTTTAATATTTAAAAATCTTTATAAGGATTCGGAAATAAAAGTAATTTGCTTCTCTTAGTTAAGAAGACAAGGTTATACCCTACAATCAATCCCTGAAGAATATGGAACATCAATGTTATTTTCTCAGCCTTACCAAACCATTTAAAACATTGTTCTGTGAATATTGTTATGTTATATACTGAAACAGACATGTACGCAATGACACCAGATTTGAAATATGGATAAGATAGAAATCTTTGTTTCGACTGTAGCAGTATTTTTTCCGCTACACTTACACAGTCACGTTAAGCACTGCTATGTTCTGATTTAGGATATAGTACCGTTAGGTACAACCTCATCATAATTGGTATTCATTACATATTGTTAATTACTCTAATTTCATTATGTAACACAATAATGGCTTCTATGAATGGTGGTATTCAATCTAAACTTTGAACATAGTGAATTCCCTAAAAAAATTACACTTAGAAACTGATTATGAAGTACATACATACTTCATTATGAAGTACATACATACTTCATTATGAAGTACATACATACTTCATAATAAGTTTTTAAGTGTAACTTTTTTGAGTATAGTCTCATTTACTCTTACTTTCAATTATAAAACTTACTTTGGAGTACACTTGAACATATGGGTGCTAAAAATTCTTAGTTATGTTACCAGGTACTATAAAGACTTGATTTTTATTCACTAGAACCTAATATCCAATAGCTATATGTGGTTACTTCATCTATCTCGCATTCAAAGCATCAACAAATATTGTAAAATGTTGTATTCTAAAAATATTGTTCATACATAAAAATTGATAATCTGAAAGAATGGTTAATATATAGAAAATAACAACAGGTGTATAGCACATGACAATTGATTCAATACTCTGAAAATAGTACTCGTAATTTACCATTATTATTCTCTCTATACTAATGTTAGAATAAAATTAGTACAAAGCGTGTTACCTGAGTTGGATTGTCCTCCAACTTATTATCAAGAACCTCTTCATCGCTGTCTGTTTCTGCCATTTTCTTTTTTTTCTTCCCAGTTTTCTTGTCAACCTTCGGCTTTGTATCCATGTCGAGTTCATTGCCTTCAACGTTAGACTCAAATTCAATATATGTGGCCGACATGCCTTGCATATTGCCATCACCATTCTCTACTTGGATTGTATGACCCTGCCAGAGGACCTGGAAGGTGTAAAACACTAGATTAAGCACACTGATGTGTCAAATACATCATGCACATAATGAATATGTAAAAGTCATAGATACCTGCTCTTGGTGTCCATTGTAAGTGTGTTGCTGCATGTTCTGTGCGCCAAGTTCGAAAACGGAATGCTGGCCCATAACTGGTGTATGCCACTGCGCGCCCTCGCCGTACTCACCGCCGCCATTCTGGTCTGGTGGAATCGATACGATAATCGCGTCTTTGCTGTCCACGCTCCGCCGCTCCACTGACAGCAACGAGTGCAGCACCTCGCTGGCTTCCTTCTCCGCGGGATTCACCACTTCCATTTTCTCAAAAGACATGACGACACCACGCTACACTACAAACGAACGTTCATGTCAAATCACATGTACCTACTTACATACGTGTATGTACAGCGAGAATTGCAACGAACGACATGACAAACCCGCCCCGATCGCCACAATTTCCAACAACCCCGCTACACTTGCAAGAAAACCGCGATAACTTTTCAAATTAATGTAAATAAACATAACAAAAACCGTGCAATTATTAACCTTAATCGCGTTTTTTAAGTTTCATTATCGCATAGCGGATCGAACTCCCGTGGAATATTGGGCCATATAGTCATAGCAAAGGAAGAATCAAACTCACCTTTTTCGCGTTATATTGTCAACTTAGACGCGTAAAAATGTTTCTCCTGTATAAATCCTCTCACGTGGTTTATTTTACTTCACTTCATTTTGATATTATAGTCATAATTGAAGAGAAATGTACGAATATTTCACTGAATTCACGGAAGCAATATGGCGATACACTTTCTGTGAATAAAATCGGAGGACGCCGTAGAACACGTCAATAGTACAGTGCGCCGCCACTAGTTAGCGCTACTATCGTTGTTTCCGTATAGACGCTTGCCGTCACAACTGCAGAAAGCCGCGTATTTCAAATAAATATGCGACGCAGGACGCAACACATATTATTTTATTTTGTGGCTGTTTATCTTCTGAGCATAATACATAATCATTATGAACATAATATTTAAAATCAGGATGGTTAAAACGTGATTTTTTAAATTCAAAAATAGTTTTATTTTTAATGTGTAAATGAAAATTGTAGTTACAAACATCATTAATTTAAATATTTACCAATATGTAACTTAACATGATGATAGAACTGAAATTACTATCATATAGGGTTACAGTTCCCATAGTCAGCGTGAGAACGTAATCGTATGACGACTTGTCTAGTTGCAAATCAACCTTTTTAAGTTTTCATCAGTTTATCATAAAAAATAATATTATTGCATTTAAATTTAACTTGTTTCATTCTTAATATAACAAGAATGCTTTTTACGAACTTGCTTATCTTATCTTTAACAATTTTCCTAATAAGCTTTTGGCTTAAATGTTCGTACTTAGACGTGTGCATATCAAGTTTGTCCATATAAGTAAACCGCGAGCAGCTAAGCTGCAGTGTTATCATTTGTACGGTTTCCTGCTTATATTTGATTAGAATTCTTATAAGGTAGAACACTAATGTTGATAGTTCTACTTAGTTAATAATTTATTACGTTACATATTAATCTGCCATACATGATCCTTACTTTCCCAAACAATGTAGCTAAACTCTGAGTCTCGCTAAATTCAAAGTATAATAAAATTTTACCGAAAGAACGTAAACAGAATGTCAAGTACAGGAAACAGATTTACTTTCGGGAATGTATATTGTATTTAACAAAAAGTTTGTCGAGTATCAGGTGTAAAGAGCGACCGAGAGGGTCCGCATTGGCGTGGAACAAAAGCGAACGTTCAACCGCCACCCGGCATCATATCCGTTGCCACTTGTACGTTTATAATAGTTATACATTTAAAGTAATGATTTTATATATACTCATCGCTTAGAGTTTGTTGCTTTTGTTGCACATTTTTTTCTTGTTAACACAGTTTCTATAGTATCGTTTATTTGTTTTATGACCAATTTGGTAAGCCGAATATACGTTATTCGTTACGGCTACTCAAACTGCCAACTGCGTCATTGATTCCCATCAGTACCAAAACGCCTCATCCTGTTTGAGAAATATGCACGGTAAACAAGCAGATATAAGTATATCTGCTTACCGTGTGACTACTGTGAAAATTTCGCATGATAAACGCATTAAGATCAGACCAGTTCATAGGACAAAACGATAATTATTATTATACCGTTTACTTAAGCTTTTCAGTTAATATAATTATCTAATGGGCACGTAATTTGCTGAAAACTACGCAGTTTGTAACCGAGTCCAAATTGAACTGTTAACCTACCTAAAGTGGATCATGGATCAGTTACTACTTTTGAGGGCTAAAGTTAAATAGCTCCTGTGAATAGATCCATAAGAACTTAGCAAAGCAATACTTTTAACATAAAAAACGAACCGTAATATTAAAAGGAGAATTCAACATTCTCAAGAAAAGAAAACCTGTCTAATAATAAATGTTATGGTATCTTCGGAATAATGGATGTTAAATCATATATGTATCATCACGTATGTATTTCTGTGTAATGAAAAAAGGGATCGCATGAGAGTTTGGGGTATCTTCGGATATGGTATCCTCCTATATATTATTATATTTATTTTAAGGTATCTAGACTCTTAAATTCAACATGAACTTAAAATAACACTACGAAATATGTTAGAAATAAGATTCCTTGTTCAGTTTTTGAGATATGGGATATTTTCGGTCGCGAGCAGGTGGATCCAATTCATAATTATAAATACGGACCTAACTTACATTCATTGACATTTTAAGATAAATTTATCAATGATTTGCATCAGCGATTTTATTCTAACAGATTACGTTAATTAAATAAACCGTGGACACTATTTCCGTACACGGATAATTTTTTTTAATAAGAAATAAATAGTAAGGTCATAAACGCCTGTAACCAATTCCATATAGAACGCTATTATCTAAAGAGATGACTCCGCCGGCATCCACACCCTTCCCCCGAAATAGGAACTGCTTCACGCTAGAAATTGGTTTTGCGGCAGTATTGGTTGAAACTGGATCTTCTCTAAGCAGGCCCTCTGAAGGGAGGTAAATAAGTGTTAGGGTCTCTTTGGTGATATAGGATCTTATGCTAGATCTAGCAGTAACAGAATCGGAAAAAATAACGGAGTTCGTGAATCTTTACAAAACAGGGTTTTATGTTTTACTCTATTACCCACCTACTGTTTCGGTTTCGTAGCGTTCTCGTCCAAAATGCCTTGATAATCTGGGTACATGGTATGATATACCGTACAGTTTATCCCTGTATATACTTTTCAATGCCTCCTCCTCCTTCGATCATAAGAGGAATAATTTAAGTGTAAATATTGTAGATAATTATTAATCACTAGCTTATAATTATATGGACATAGGTAATATTTGTAATTTTTGTTATCAGTCTATGATATCGTATTTATTTTTGTAGAATCTATATGTATTGCGTTACCTAGAAATCAAAGTAGTGCGACAAATAAATTCTTAATGTAATTGCAGCATAACTCTTTCTTTCGAAAGAAATCGATGTGTGTGGAACATCAAATTCTTTCAAGAGAATAATTATGATATTTAAAAAATGTCGTTCCAAATGTAATTAGCCGGAAGTATCGAATATTTTATGAAATCTTCGATTTTTAATTTATTTATTTTTTAGAATAAACTTCTGGTTAAAATAAAAATCAAATGAAATCTCTTTACAGAAAAATGAAAAAAACATCCACGCACATAATATTATTAAATAAAAAAAAGATAAACACTTTGCTAGCATAATAAAACGGTTGCTGTCAAATTTTAGTATATAACCGGAAGTTATGTATTGTGTGCGAGGTGCAATTTTTGTTGTTGTTTATAAACATTGTGATTACATTCTCTGTAGTTGACAGTTCAATTATTAATTTTAAGATATTAAAATGCATCAATCGTGTAAAATACGTTTGTAGAATTAAAAACAATAATATCTATTATGACGTTTTATATTTTGTGTAGTAAACGTAAAGTGATTTATTTTTTTCATTTTTAACATTATCGTAACGTTAAAATAAAATTTGAGCAATAAGGAGTTCGAAGAGACACCATATTTCTGTATATTTACTCCGCGATAGTGTCTCTATTTTGTGTTTATCAATAAATTACTAATGTAGATTATCCAAACAGCTTTCGATATAGTGAAATCTACTTAAGGTTTACGATAGATTTAGAGTTGATACTCTCCGCCAATAACTTACCAGCTGCAGCATCCAGGGCGAAGCAACTGCTGCGGGACTTGACTACACCACCAGGAGACGGACCATCGGGCCACTCCATTCTCTCTTCCATAGCCTTCGAAGCACTTCTTTTGAACTGCTCCAAGAAACTGTCTATTTGCGTCTCTATACTTGTCGGAGAACTGGCCATCGTTTCCACCGATACAGGGAAAACAACACAACACGCTCTTATTCAATTCACGACATTTTCGAGCTGTATTCTTCGATTTTTATATGTTAACGCGATTGTGTCTCCAAATGCCCCTTAATATTTTACGCATTGCATAATTAGCCATCCTTCTCGCGCCGAATTTGTTCATCGACCCGGCTTTACGCACAATTTTATCAAAGAAGACCGCGATCTGCCGCACGCATGAAAGAAACTATTGGGTAGCTGAGCTGAGTAATATTACTACGGATACCGTTATGCTATATACGGCATCGAAAATAAAGGGACACCCACCGACATCTATCGATCGCAGCGCACAGCTGATTTCGATAAAGTTGCCAGGTTTATCAAGGTTCAATTCTTGAAGAAAATGGTAAATACTTATTTGTTATTGTTGCTTGTATTGCATATGTTACTTGCGTCGTACTTGAGTAAAATTTGGCTATCAAAATTTGCTTACTATGAGCTACATCGCTTCTATAACAAATATTTTATTTTAGTAGCATGCGATAATAATGTTGGTGTGAGTGGGTATTTGCTATATTGACGTTATCTGGGCTTGTGTGCGTGATACCGGCGCCGCGAGGGGGTCGCGGTCGCTCGGTCGCGCACGTTGCGTGCATTTGCTAGTGCTGCGCGAAGAGCGCGTGTAGTTCGTGACATATTGAAGGTGGCTGGAACTGTCACGCACGAGACTACACCCGGCCTTATAATGTCAAGTGAGTCCCAAACTTCTCAGTTTTTAATTAATACTTATTTAATAAATAATAATATTGATGTAAAATATACGTTCTTAAAAATAGTAAAATTCTATTATATTTCACATTATTATAACGTGATAAATTTATATGTACAACTTGTCCTGGGGTTATCATGGATAATTAAGGGTAGATTTAAAATGTTATATGTTTAACATTGAAATGATTTTTTAGAGCTATACAAAATTCTATGCTTTATAATTAGTATTTTCTATTATTTTTACGTTTTAAAGCCTAAATTTAATATTTTTCCT
>DWNE01002191.1:0-19530 GCA_018249875.1 Cecropterus toxeus | reverse complement strand
CTAGATAAAACATAATATGTTGTAGTTATTAAATAACGGTTGACAGTTTTTAAGATGTAGCACTTTTTCAAAACCGAATAACATAACTTTGTAATTAACACTAACACTAAGAAAAACAAACTTATGTTGGTAGTTGGAAAACTGTCCAACTTTATTTATCATTTTTACAACAGAGCTATATTTTATCTTCAGGATTTGTGAATGCTAATGCTACGGAACCCTTCGCCTGCGAGTCCGACTTGCACTTGGCCGATTTTTATATCTTGCTGAGAACAGATTCCTTCGTACAACTGGAAGATGCTTAGATAATATCTACTTCACTACATGGTCTCAGTGTTCATTAAAGGTTAGTTAGTTTCCATACACTCACATATTACATTCCAGCCACGATCAGTGACATACGAGTTGCTTGAGGACTGCTACCTAATAACAACAACCAAGCTTACTAGCAACAAATTTAACCAGTAGAGATTGTCAACCTCAAATAATTTAACAAACTAGTAACATCGTTAATAACATTAAAACAAAATACCCGACTGCTTAAAACGTATTTTTTGTCCATAATGATGTATATTTAATTTAACGCTTAAATGAGTTTTCGTCAAAATAGTCAAGTAAAAGTATGATAATATATATTTTTGTTCTAATTACTGGCTTTCATTTGATATCCATATTGTGTAATAGTCTTCCCCCTTATTTACTCTATTTCCAGGCGCCTTTTTTTAAATACCTATGTCACTCTGCAAACTGAGACGATTGATATGTCAAGCCGTTTAGGCTGTAGCGCGTGCCAAAGAAATTGACATACATACATACATACATACGCTCGAAAAACATTACTGTCCTTCTGACGCAGTTGAGTAATAATATTGTAATGACGACCCGCGTGGCCGAGCGGTCACAATACCGGTCTGATGTGCAGTGGGTCCCGGGTTCGATTCCCGACCAGACAGAAATATGAATAATAAGTTTAGATTTCTGTACTGGGTCTGGGTGTTTGTGTATTCGTGCTTGTGTGTCCATAGCACCCACGGCACAGGAGAAAATCCTAGTGTGGGGCTATGAATGTAGCGTTTAGTTTAGTTTAATTTTATTTGGTAATAACTTACCATAACGTGAGCTTCATGATCGTTTGCTACTTCTATTATATGTATTATCCCGTGGTTTCACCCGCTATTACACATTAAACAAACAAACATAGCGTCATGTTACATAGCGTAAAGCCCACCTCAATAAATTAACTATTCAACAAAAAAATATTTTTTCAATTCGAACCAGTAGTTCCTGAGATTAGCGCGTTCAACCAAACAAATAAACTCTTCAGCTTTATATTAGTATAGATGTATATACTTTATTTATAAAATATTCGTCATATAATATACATGCACATATATATTTATGTCAGTGGGTGTATAAAGCAATACTTAATTTTAGATAGAACGAGAACTGTAAAGGAAGTGCCGGCTGGCGTGCGAACTCCTAATATTTCAGAAGAACGGGATACATAAGTGTGCGTGAATATGTTACTTTCTACATATACTATTAAATATACCTATAATGCTCATCTTTATAGAAAAAAATATATTTTCAATTTTAATAATAATTATTAATAATAATTTTTGAATTGTTTAGTTCCCAAAGATCCGGTAATGGTCAATGTCATTCCCTGCTTTGGGCTCGAAAAACTTAAAAACACAACTTTAAATGTAATAAGTACTTATGTAAAAAATATTTGCCTATATCTTACTTTATTAGACATTCAGATCGTTAATTTTTAGACTTAGGTAGTAAAAATATGTAAATAATAGATATATTTTCTACTGAAATGCTTATCTACCAATACTACGTGTACACTTAAAACCTCTAAAGGTCTTAAAACCAAGGTCAGGACCTTTATTTTAAGGACTTTTCTCTTGAACACTTCGACACATGTGACATCTTATCCCAAATGTGACGCTTTCAGCCAAGTGTAAGGGCAGACGGTTTTAGCAGTGTTTGGGATTTTGTGAATACAGGGTGTTTATAAAACGATATGAGTTTTTGTTTTAACATGATGTATATGTATATCTTTTTCTAGGTAAAACATTTTTTAAGCGCGTATAATAAGTTTTGTTAAGGCAAATCAATATGATAATTTAACTTCACGTTTACAATAATAGTGATAATAATATATTTACCTATTTATTTTTACCAGATGGTACAACCAATGTAGAAAGTACCACCGCTACACCTATTTCTAGCGTGGAGCAGTTCTTGCGTTTTGGTGAAAGGGTATGGTTGCCGGCTCATTTATAAATGAGACGACCATCTTAGTCCTCGGGAGTAGCAACGCATATGTGATCGACTTCAGATAGAACCCTTGTTCTATATGAAGTTGCTAACACATGTCCATGGGCGGCAGTAACCACTTAACATCAGGTGGACTGTTTTCTTTTTCATTCTTAAAAAATAATAATATGTGTGATATTAATACCACAATTGTGACGTTCAAATGTCAAATTTCATATCACTAGTGATAACTACGGAGAATAGGATAAGATTGGTACGGTTAGCAAGAGACGACTTATTAATTATTCTATAATCCATTTTCATCTGGTTTCTTTCATTTTCTGTATACTGTTGTTATAGGTGTTAGGTCACAATTAAGACAGTCTCTTGGTTCAAAACGTCCGGTCAGTAAGTCAAAGTATCGACAGCTAGTATAAGAGAATTAACGTGTAGTAACATTCTGTATAGAGCTATTACAGCATATGGGCCAAGAGTAAATATTTAAAATATTAGCAGAATTCATTGATTACTTTTCGGACGACTTTCGTTATGCAATAAAAAATGTCGTTCCCGGTTTTGAATAAACAGTTCCAAATAAATTTGCATAGTTCCTTGTGGTCGGCCGATGCGACTATAATTCTCATAAGGCAGAAAACGGTGTTATAAGGCACTTTATAAGACAGATAAAAGTTAAATCACTGTTACTATTATAAATACTTATATTTTATTTAAGCGAAATGTTAAAAATTAAAAATTTAATAACTCAAAAATGTAAGTTCTGTAAGACGCAGTACGCGAGGTTGGTCGTTTCGGTTTATTTGTTTTGCGTTGTAATAAAATACATATATGTACATTCGGAATGTTTAAAAGACGGTAAATTCGGTATTCGAATAATCCATTGCGTTAAATGTATTTTTAGAAGAACCGAATTAAACAAATTTGTATTCACTCAAAGATCTTCAACATGATTTTTTTAACCGACTTCAAAAAGGAGGAGGTTCTCAATTCGTCTGTTTTTATTTATTTATTTATTTATGTTTCATACAACGAAAGTTGTGGTTAGAGTGGACCGATTTTGACTGTTTTTTTTTATTTTAGAGGTGTTGCTTCCAGTTTGGTTCCATTCTAATATCGTTCAGTTCTGACAAGGGCATCCATGAGAAAAACTTATAAGTCTGAAATTTGCATAAAGGATGTGCGCGACAAATGGAGGAATATCTCAGCTTCTACTAATCCGATTTTCATTCGGTTTTAAGAATGACATAATTTAATGGAAAATTTGACCTTCTATTTCTCGACCCTGATGATATGGGGGTACTGTTAGCCAAAACCATAGAAGTTAGCCATTTGGTGCTTACGAATATATGATAAGATTATTGAGCAGAGACATACTATGAAATATTTGACCTTCAACTCTAGAAGTTCTCCGTTTGATGATTATATATACGCAATAAGATTACTATGCAGAGATATAAAATGAAAATTTTGACCTTCAACTCCTCAAACCTGATGACGCAGGGTACGACAAATCTAAGCGGTAAGAGCTAGGCTATTTGGTGCTTACGGATATATATTGAGATTGATAGGCAGAAACTACGATGAAAAGTTATGAGAAAATATTTTTTATTTGTTTACCTCTACAACTTAGAATAACACAGGTTAGGCATAAACAAAAAAACATTACTCTCGTTTTCTTAATTCAATATGATGAGGTCTAAGAGACAAGTTTAGCTGTAAGATGTTTTAATTTCAAAGAAATATGCTACTTGATGTACTGCACTGATTTCGTATGAAAATACTAAAAGCTTCTTAATAAACTTATGTTAAGTTTGTTATGAGTTTTGTTGAGAATATTGTCATACGGCAAGATGTTTTATTACTCAAAATCGAAAGAAAAATAATGTTTTTCGAGCATTTGTACGTTATTATGTATGTATGTCAATTTCTTTGAACAAAAATATCAGAAAATAATATTATTTAATATGATTTCTATAATTTTAGTATTCGATTTCAGTTGTCATTTAAATCTCTCTAAAGCAGTCGGGTTTTTTTAGTATACATCTATTTAACGTAAGTAAGTTTTATAGGTTAGCGTCATTTTATCTCTATACGAAATAAAATTTATTCATATATGTAAATGTAAAAATTTAAAGAGATTATTATTAGATTATTTAAGGTAAATAATGCTAGTAAGGGAATATATAATATTAGATGTAGAGGTATTTAGAGAGCCTTTCTTTACTCGTCTTATTATTATGTACAAGATAGCAACGAAATAAAAATACGTGTGTCGCAAGAATTTTCATATTTTCTGTTCCACTTGTCTCTCATAAAATAATTTAAACATGCATAATTTCTTGCGCTAATTTACTTGAGCAAGGAGCTGCTGCATGAAAAGACAAGTTTTGCTGCAACATACTTTATCCTTGAACAAGCATTCCTGCAACTCGCTTGTGAATTTTTCTGATTCCATATGACGAGCAAGCTTATGAATAAGAAGCTTGTATTTACTATTTACTTCAATATTAATTTGAAGTATGAATCTTGAATTTTAAATATATCTTTGAATTTTTAATATGAAATCGGCATATATAAGCAAACAAAAAAACAAACATAATGCGATGTTAAATAACTCATAGCCTTTCTCAATAAATGAACTATTCAACTCAAAAATATTTTTTTAATTCGAACCAGTGGTTTTTGAGATTAGTTTCTGAGATCACTTCCTGGGATAAGTTCACTCTCACAAACTCTCAACAAACTCTTCAGCTTTATAATATTAGTATAGATATAAACCTATTTTGCATGTTGGCGACATATTATTTATTCAATATCAAGAAATCATATTACACGTATTACTACTTAATGTAATCCTGAGCAAACAGACAATAAATAAATAAAATTGAAGTGTATTGTATTCCGCAAATTAAGCCATTTCATTTGATATTCATATTGGTTGAGATATAGAAAAATATAGAGTCCGCCATTTTGTTGCGCGGGCCATTTTAGATTAACACTATATTGATTATGGTATTTTAGTATGTTTACTTCAAAAAATATTATAGTTACTGATACAAGATCAAACCATTTAATTTCATGTTTCATAGTGGTTTAAAAATATATTCGTATAGATGTCGATTAAATCCTATCTCGGGTACTTATGAAACTCATGCAATATTTAATTATAAACTTCAAAAGAAAAATCCTGATAAATGGTGTTCCATAAATAGAAAAACGAAGCAGCTATCTGCACAACGGTTTATTTATAAAACCTACCCCTAAAGCCTTTTAAACACATTCCGGCCTCATAATAGCCTATTTACATTCTCATAAAGAACGTATTAGAATATCCAGGGTTATGCCTGCGATACGAGGCTTGTTAGAAACACATATACAACCAAACCATGAATCTATTGAGCTGAAGTAACTCTACAGTCATCCTATTAAGGTTGGTTTTTACTTGATGAAATTCGTTTGGAGACAACCTAATTGCGTCGCTTAGGGTACGCACATGTTATAACTCGCGTAATAAAAATGTCTTCCTTTGAAGTTTGCATCTTCGTGTATTTTTCAAAAGACGCGAATTTTGCGAAATGAATATCATCATGTATCGTTGGTGGATGTGCCGTCGCTCGCGTAAATTCTTTTGGTTTAATTTTTTTGCAACATTTTATACGTATGAATAATTTTGTTTTCTGAACACGTCGTTATTAGTTTTTGGTGGGATTTATTAATATTTATACATGTAAGTAATAGGGAGGAGAGTTGGAAATGGATTACTGATTTAAGCGTTCAGTTATTATTATTGTTTATTAAGAAAATATTTGTAATTTCGAAGCTTAGACAGTCAATTTAGATATTTCTTAATATATCAAAAAAATCTTTAATATGTAAAATACTTTGTAGTGCTAGTCACAAATACATAATTTTATACTCCGATAAATTAAAGGAAAGCAATAAAAACCGATAAGTAATATAATTTATTGCTAGATTTAAATAACGTTTTTAACACACAGTTAATAAATATAGGTACAATCTTAATATTTTATACGAAAATTCACCCAAAATATGACAAGAATCAAGACAAATTATACTTAAATATTTAGAAAGATAAGGTGTCATTATGATTGATTAACTCTATTAACGCAATGAAAACGTCAAATTAACAAAGTTTTAGTATAAGAACAAACCTAATCACAGAATGTAATCGTTGAATAGTAGCTATAGTATACCTAATTCAAATAGAACTAAGTAACTGACTCGAACTTCAAACTAGTAATAGAAGACGTCTTTTCAGCTATTAACCACTATATATTCAGGAGACAAAGGGTCCAATTCTCTAATAGCTTTCCATTATCGCACCTCATTCAATCCGATTCCCAGTTACGGTGCCATCCGACCGAATCAATGAAATGTCGCCAAACGTGAAATTACGTAGCTGAGGACAGTGGCAAAATTGCAGGCGTCGTATCAATCCGTTCTAAAGCTAACTGACAGATGGTGTTGCTTTGAACGCGCTAATATGATTGAGCGAGTAACTGGTCAGTTTTATTACGTTTTGGTATTAGCGGAGGTGACTATTAAGAAATTATTAAGTAAATAAGGATAATGGTGAAATGGCCCGGTAGAGTTTTAGGTTGTGAACTTTCCATGCCAGGTCTGTGTTTTATCTATTAAAAAAAACTGTTTAATGATGATGCTGTTTGTGCAACTATTTATTAAATCTCTAAGTCTAACCTTAATAACTTCAATGGGTTGCCCGTTTACAAATTACTTATGGTGAATTACTAAAGTTTAAAAATTTACATGTAGCGCAAATAATAAATAAATATTTTTATTCTAATACAATGTTTCTTCAATTGTTTATTTAATTATATTTTCTTTAGCAAATTACTTTGTATGTTATTATTTTATACCATGTCATTTAGCTACGTAAAATAGTTTTAAATCAAATAACTTGTAACTTTCTTGTTCCTATTTTAAATAGAATGCAATTTTATTAAACAAATTATTTATCTTATCACGTTAAGTAAGTGGAGCTGTAATCGCCTGATTAATTTTCCATTATGCTTTTACCCTATGTTTGTGTAATTATCTATTTAAGCTAGTTATCTAAACGAGGCATAGTAGAAACGTTGAAAGCGGTTCACAGATGTAATTGCTGGCCTATTATAGACTTTGACGACCGAATCCCGGTATTACTTTCAATAGGAGTTCAAATTGTAAAATTTTATTGTCAAACAATTTTTATGATTTTTTTTATGCCCTCTCTACTCTTATATGAATGAAGAGGTATTGATTTTTTTACGATTTTTGTGATCAGATCGCAGTTTCACCCGCGTTTATTAGAGAACAATCTATTGAAAAACAAACCTTCCTCGATAAGATTACTATCTAACATAGTAATAATTTTTCAATTCTTTCCAGTAGTTCCTGAGATTAGCACGTTCAACCAAACAAACTCTACTGCTTTATAATATTAGTATAGATTTGATATCAATGAAATTGTGGACAGTGGTTAAACCAATACTTTTATTAGTAGTTTAAGTATTTTGTAGGATCGGTAAGTTTGATAATATACATATTAGTTAGCTGTATCAATATAAAACAGATCGATATCATTTTATATTTTTAAAGGTCTCAACAAAGAATATGTTAGAGGTAGAATATTATTTATTCATACGAAACCAGATTTATTTGCTATTATTGTTGTCTAAGCCCAATATCGTAAAGTGCGTATACTTTTATCTGTTACTGAGTCTTTTAAATGTTCTGGAAATGCTATTAAATAATATTATGTTTTTATATTCTTTTATCTATCACCTCAGATAAAAAACGAAGACACGGCCCAGAAGATTACATTAAAGATAAACTGAAATTCGTACGAGTGATTTTCTAATTTTTAATAATTGTGAACTTTTACTCATGTCTAATTATAGAGGTTCCATGACAATTTTTTTTTTTTCAGCAACTCATGATTTTGCTACCTAAAGGCCCTAAACCAAACGGCTTGATTTCATATTATGTCAGTACTTTCGTGTATCCAGTGCGAATCGGTAGAAATTGAAGCAATTTTAAAGTGACAACTTTTTTAGATATTGGTCATTTGTTGAGATGGAACGAATCCATCGAAACCGTGACATTATTACAGACATCTCTGTACAAGTATGTATATATATTGTGTTTGTACGTACGAAAAAATAATTTATAAAATACACTCGTAATTGTTCAAGTTTTTTTCTGTCGGCACTCCTGGAGTGCCACTGTTTTGTTTTTTCTCTAAAAGGTCTGTGTAATTTTTTTGATCTGTGTTAGTTATTTAAACATTTACCGATAGCGAGTATTAAACATCGACGTAGATACAAGGGTTACACCAGAATCAAATAAACATCTGTACATACAGGGTATCGTATATATAACATTCCCTAAAGTATATTGAATATTTAAGGTACAAAACTTTTTTCAAGGCACGTAACGTCATAAGAAAATGATATCCAATGAGGGGATAAATATTTTTATAGTGAGCCCGGTCTATCTTTTATCGTTGGTCGTGTGAGCCCAATATCGGAGAGTGCCTGTACGTTTATTTGTCACTGGCTTGTTATTGAACGACGTAAATGTCTCGGTACTGGCCTTTTTACTTTATTTGATAAAATCGTCAATAGGCCACTTTGTAAAGGAATATACCTCTATATAAGGTGACTTGGTGTAGTCTAAGTAATCAATATATTTTTGTTGATACAAATTTAATTTTTAAATTAATTATTACGAAGGGCTTATGAAGTTTGAAATACAGCAGTTGGCACTTAACCTGTAACTTCCTTGTTCCTGTGCGATGTTACAAAGGCTCGTGTTATTCATTATTCACAAGAGCTTATCGGGATTGTATATAAACTTCTGAATGCTCAGATGGCTTCAGAAGTACAAGGCATCTGTAGTTG
Source organism: Cecropterus toxeus (assembly GCA_018249875.1). Lineage (NCBI taxonomy): Eukaryota > Metazoa > Arthropoda > Insecta > Lepidoptera > Hesperiidae > Cecropterus > Cecropterus toxeus. The sequence continues at coordinate 10,321 of DWNE01002191.1, read as the reverse complement.
GCTGCAGGAAGAACACCGATTCTATGTGAAGTTGGTTACAGATCACTTACCATAAAAATACCACTGCACCATTACATACTGGTTTGCTAAATTGGCATGCTGGTCTGCTACTTCAATGACATTAAAAATAAAACATTCAAAAATATTAATAGCCTTAAATCTTTGAGTTTTTAAAACAGTGGTTATAATATTAGTCTGAATAAAGCAGTAATAAAATGTAATCACAATTTTAACTTAAATACTACGTCGCTAAAACCAAAGTCGAGCAAATCTGATCTCTACAATTTCTGTAGTCATAAAACTAGACCCGTACGTGGCATTAAGTTCTCGGTCCAAGCCTTGTCAAACGAGGAATCCCAACTAAGCCGTAAGCCCGCGGGTGTGACCGATGTAAAATCTATTTGGAGTCGGCTTCGCTGCTTACGTATGGAAATGGAAATGAAAAAACAATTTTTGCTTTGCTTGTAAAAGTTAACGAAGTGAATAAAAACTGCGAAGCTTAAGTTGGTGCTTGCAAGTTATGTGTTTTTATACAATTGACGGGTAAGCACCTTTTTTTTATATGTAAGTAGTAAACGAGTATGCTGTCCATCTGATACCATGTGTCCACTGCTGCGAACTGTCATCTGTAATCAATCTTAAATAAGATCAGAATACCTAAGGTTAGTCAAAGATGCGTTGCTTGCACTGAGGACTAAGTTGGAATGCCTCAGATAAGCAAGGATCCGTTAACCAAAGACTATGACAGAACAGCTCATAACACTGCTGTTACGAAATAGGTGTGGCGGTGGTGCTTCCGTAGTCTACAAACATTTCTACCACCTTTAATCATGTGATGGTAAGTGATGATGGTATCTGATGTTAAGTTTCCACAGCATTTTTGAAAATTAAATTGTTACGCCTCGTGTATACACTTTCTCTGTTACACGTACCCTTTAGACAAAGGTACACCTTTTTAATATATACATCGAATCAGCAAACGCGCAAGTAATCCATCTGATGGTAACTGGCCACTTCTGCCCATGGGAAACTATAATCAATCCCAAGTAGAATTGAAATCTTTGAGGAATTCTTTGGATAGATATGTTTGTCGGAACATAACAGTGTTGAAAGCTTGTGTACATGTTAACATGCTAAAAGTAAGCAAAAAGTGTAGCACTGGTGTTAAAGTACAAAAAAATACCCAATTAGTACCTGCCCCAGTCACCAAACATCGACAGCTTCGGAGAAAGGTATTTTGGTTTATTGAATAGCACTGTATCATCTCAGTTCGAAAATGAATGAAATTCAGTCTACATATTGCACGTATAGTAAAAAAAAACAAACTGAAGTATGAATTTCTGTGCCCAGTTGTAAAAGTTCACTTTATTGGGTAGTGCAACGGAAAACAGGAACGAAGGTATACGCTGATCACTTCTTTAAAAGGTTTGTTAATAGGCAAATAATAGAATACGTCAGAATAGAAATAAGTGTAAAATAAGTGTCTAATATTAGTGTTAAGCGTAGCTATGTTCTGCTTTAAAATGGGGAAAAAGTAGTCTCACGTCTATATGCAATGGATTTATGAGATAATTACAAATGTTTAAATACAATAATGACCACGTAACTATAAGCGAAACTGCTGATTCGTTTGCTACTTCAAACATAATCGCTGCCTGGATTAAATAATGACATTACTTAGAAACGCTAACAAGAGAGCCAGGAAAAAAATAAATGTTTTTTGTTTTTGTAGTTTTAATGAATGAAATTAAAAATAATAAAATTAAATTAAAGCCCATCAACCTTGTGATTTAGTATCTACCCACTTTTCAATTTTAGGCCATTTTGGATAAAATTGTATATTTAAAATAGATGAATTTTAAATTGTGCCGTTATTTATGCAAATCAGTGATATTTTACTGTTAAAAAAAGCAGGAAGGGCAGGGGATGCTTCTCAGATATACAAAGGTTTCAACCACCTTAAAATACGCCACACTATCAATTTTGCGAGAATTTCATGTTATAATAGAAGAAATATAATAGTCATGGTGCAGGGATATCTGTTCAACGTCATTCAGTCTGTCCGCGTCCTTAATAAAAGAGAGTAAATACCATACCCTAATAGGATTAGTAGTCCTATTATATAGGCCAAGGACAGGATTACCGTCTACTAGCGCACCTTATTCCAACCGTCCCTTTTCATATTACCGGCAAGATCAATTAATATCAATTAAATCACCGATAACGTTACAATACGTAGAAAATATAGCAAAAGATTATCGTAGTATCTTAAAAATTTCCGGCTTATTATACCGGTATTACGGTACCGGTACAAGTAAGTCGGGTTGGATCTCTTTACGAATGTCTCTTGTATGGCTCTGTAATTCGGATCTTATAGCCGGATTAAATGTATTAAAGGTAGGTCCTTTGATTTTATAGAGGTAAAGGTAATGTTTTCAAATTGGGACATTCTCCATCCAGTACCTAAATATATTTAAGTTTTATTGTGGACTATAAGGGTAGGTTAAGGTAGTAAAAGTAAGCTTTAGCAGAATTGTTCCTACATTTTTCGAAAGAATATAACAAAAACACGTAATATTTTGTTTTGATATTTTGTTATTTCAACTAAAACATACAACCATGCCATTACTTATAATTAGGTTTAAATCACATCAAACAGGAAGACTTTGAAGGTCTTAGTTCACTCCCGCGATGTTCTTCCTGAGCTAAATTTATTTCAAAGCAAGATGCACATAATACCCGCAGAAACATATACCGCTGAAAACATGCTTTTTTAGGGTTCCGTACTCAAGGCTTTAAAAATGGAATCCTATTAACAAGACTCCGCTGTCCGTCTGTCCGTCTGTCCGTCTGTCTATTACCAGGCATGTATTTTATTATTGTCTCATGAACCATGATAGCTAGATAGTTGAAATTTTCATATACTAAAATCTGAATAAAATATTTAACGAGGGCTCCCAAGCTCCCATACAACAAGACGTGATTTTTTGCTGTTTTATAAGCGCGAGTCCGACTCGCACTTCACCGATTTTTTTTAACAAATAATGCAATAATACTGGAACAATATCGGTAGAAGAAACATGTCAGGCAATTGATTGATTAAAATGACTTTGTGGCTGATGCACGGGTACTAGTCACACCATGATAAAATAAAAGTCGTGAAAAGATACACATAACACCCGCAAAAACAGAAAGTGTAAATTCGTATTTTTTTACAAATTGAGTAATAATACCGGTAGAAGAAAAGTGTCACGTAATCAATCATGTATCAAACGCACAGATGATAGTAGCATGGCGATAAGATGAGAAACCGCTATAAAATGCACACAATACCTGCAAAAACGTATAACGTTAAAAATATTCGTGTTTATACAAAATTGAGCAGTAATACCGGAATAATATCGGTAGAAGAAATATGTCACGTAATCAATCATGTATCAAACGCACAGATGCTAGTAGCACGGCGATAAGATGAGAAACCGTTATTAGATGCACACAATATCTACAAAAACATACCGCACTAAAAATTTTTTTTTTTTTTTACAAATTGAGCAATAATACCGGTAGAAGAAATATGTCACGCAATCAATCATGTTGCGGATGAATGGACGCTAGTAACACCGTCATAAGATGAGAAATCGTTATAAGATGCACGCAATACATGCAATAACGTATAGCGCAGAGAACATTATTTTTTTACAAATGGAGCAATAATACCGGTAGAAGAAATATGTCACGCAATTAATCATGTTGTCGAAGAACGGAAGCTAGTAACACCGTGTTAAGATGGGAAACCGTTATAAGATGCACACAATACCTGCAAAAGGGTATAGCGCAGAAAACATTACGTTTTTTACAAATCGAGCAATGATACCGGTAAAACACCGGTACAGGAAATATGTCAGGCAATCAATCATGTTTCAAACGGACGAATGCTAACACCATGATAAAATCTCATCTTATATGAGATTACACCGCCGCTATAACATGCACGAAATACCTGCAGAATAACATAGCGCTGAAAACATCAGGTTTTTTTACAAATTGAGCAATAATAACGGAAAAATACCGGTAGAAGAAATATGTCACGCAATCAATCATGTTGCGGATGCACGGATGCTAGTGACGCTGTGTTTAGTCAACGGTGCAGGTAACAAATTGTTGCGAATATTGCAAACAATAGAATTCTTTGTCAGTTTTTGTTTAGATACATTTACTTTTTTACTGTAGTATTTTGTGTTAAATAGAAAACACAAAACTAGTCATATTGTTAGTTGTCAAAGATTATTACATACATATCTGTTTTCTATTTTGGTATATATAATTTTTATTATTGTTGTATGTTTTTACATCTATTTGATGTTTTATTTTCCTAAAACCTTCTACAATTGAACATGAATATTGGATATATTTTTTTGTCAATTCGATGCTTATAGTCCGTATATATCTCACTGTCTTCATCAAATATAAATTGTTTTTGGCATGTTGGTGTAGTTCCATCAAAATGACTGAAATAAAAATATCTCGATCTTCATTTGCGTAGTATTTGTTCTGCTCTAAGAAACTTGACCGCAACTCCCTTTAGCCGTTTAATTTCAAGAAAATCTTGTCATGCTCTCCTCGTTCCTATCTCGGGAGCAAAACCTTACTTTTCATCCATATAATTACACGCGGTACATTTTTTCTTATTTCGTCTGCACATTCCAGGTTTTCAAGTAACGGTGCAGGCTCTATTGTGTTCTGGTTTAAGGAGTAATTACGGGAACAAGAGCCATTTTGTGCAACTCAAGGTAACTGACTTGGTTTGTAGGAACTTTCCTTAGCTTTACGTATTCGAAATAAAAGTTTATACTCGTCGCGTTCACTGCGAAGAAAAGATATTTAAACGTGAAGATAATGTTATGGGAATATGAAGTTCTAAGGAATATGCTGCTTTTGTTACTAGTGGAAATTTCAAGTAATATAAGTATGAGTTTATTCCGTTTTCTTCAAACGATCATAGTTTACGTTTTCTCACATACATTACTATATACATTTTAAATTTATCTATTCGTTTTCAGTCATACCTTGGAATAAATTTGGCAATCGACGAAAAAGTAGACACGCTTGCTACACGCTTCCTCGACTCATAGCCCCACACTAGGATTTTCTCTTGTGTCGTGGGTGCCATGGACATAAAGAAGAATACACAAATACCACGACCCAGAACAGAAATCTATATTCATCATTCAGATGTCTGTCTGGTCGGGGATGAAACCCCCCACCACCACGTGGGTCGTCAAGTTATTTTATGAAGTGTTACTTTGCGATTGAATTATAGATACAGCTACATTATTTGCTAATCTTATTATTGTAAAATCTACCAATTCTTGCTTGATTGAATATTTTGAAACAATCTCATTTAGTTTTAAAATTATAGGTATGGATACACCGTAGAATCTTTAAAGTTTTGAACAAAACCATTGTCTGTACAACTTTGAAATTGGCTGTAAGATTGTAGTACTGTCCACTCTCAACAAACCCAAAACTTAGAAAGCCAAATGAAACTGAATTGAAATCGATTGGAATTGAAACAGGAGTTCTGTTTGTGTTTGATGATCAAACAGGCAGTAACTTGAGTATTTTAACAATCGAAGTTTCGGTACTTTCTACAGATATTGCCAAATTACTTCCTTTGTTATTTTTTGAAATAGATGAACTAAATTGTGTTAATTCTAAATTTTATATAATATCATAGAAGCAGTAAAGAATGCGAGTAATAACATAAAAGAATAAGAAACAATAGTTTATTTGATATGAATACTTCATTGAAAATATATTACATTATAAACAATGATATCATAGAAAAGTCGAAAATTTCAGTAAGAAGAGTATTAGAAATAAATATCCAATTTTAATAACAAAACCCCACTTCTAGAAAATATGTAATGTAGCTTTGTAATATAATTACAAATACACTTAATACGTATTATCTTTCAAAAAATCCCTTATTAAAATATATATTTCCTGAAGTTATCTCCTAAATGACTAAGAAATTATGTTTCGCTAAAAAGTAACAAGAAGGAACTGCTTAAAATTAATTAACTGAAAAGGTTAAAACAAGTACTACAATAATGAAATAAGCTGAAATAGTAATGATATGCATGTGGTGCTACTTGCGCTGATAAATGAGATTCTGATAGTTTTGTTCTGAAAGCTAATGTTAAGGTTCTAAAAAAACCCTAAATCGCAAAAACAAAGGAAGCGTTGTACCCGCAACTAATACAATAAAACACGCACGTTGGGTTCGTATAGTAACACCCGTTGCTGCAATATTTGTAGATTTCAAAAACAACAAAGCACCGACAGCTAAAAACTATCGCTGCTTCAAAGCCAAATACCGACCGACCTTTACGTACATAACGTTAGAACTTTGAGCTAGGATATTTTTGTGAATGCCCCAGGCTTTTTGCGTACACCTTTCAGTTTTCACAATTGCTGGGCTCGTCGAAATAGAATTACCGCTGTGTACATTTCTCTATTTAACGCATGGCGGACCAAAGCTTTTCCGGTTTTTAATACTTCCTGTAAATGAACAAAAATTCTCCAAAGGAACATTTTTACGTGAATTATGACCCAATTCTGGAGCACTCTTATAATTTTCTCCCGTTTACAAGCCAAGCAGTTAATAAAATACGGCATTGTTTTAACTTTATTGTCTTGTTATAAAATGTTAGGAAATGAAAATCCGTCTGAAAAAACTTAGATAGTTTTCATGTAAGAATATGAACACATATTTTTAATAGATTTTCTATTTCCACATTAAAAAAAAATGTTGGACATCGATGAATGACAACAAACTAATTTCAAAGCTTATTACAAATTTTACGTGAACTCTTGGTGATTCCTTCAGTCTAGCTTGCACGTTCCTTTTAGTGACATGTGTGCACAACGTGGAACTAATTCAATTCAAGATTTAAGAAGCCTGCTTTTGCTTTGAGGTTAAATTTGTGAAACAATATGTATATATTTTTTATTTAAAATTGGCATTCAGCTCATACCACAGCCGTTGAATTTGCATTGTTATTTCTCCCATAATTTTTTCAACATCGACACAAAAATAGCAGCGCTTCGCTTTATTCCAATGTCCACTGACGCGTGATTCTGAACCGCCAACAAAAGGAGGGCTCGAATTAAAAACTGTCACCGCCAGACTAGATGCGAGCGAGTGTCGATTGCAATCCACGGCTCCATGATCGCTTGTTAACTAGCTGGATTGGTATCCACTGCGAATCGGAGTTACTGCGACGTGTACGACGATACTGTCGACGGGGTGCTGGTGTGATTAAATTTCGTAACTCATAAAAACTTGATCGATATATATAGTAGTTATTTGAAACTTACACATACTCGCACTAGACAGGATTTATTTATTTTCTCTGAATATTGAAGGTAATTAACCGACTTCCCAAAGGAAGTATGTTATATATTCGTCACATATATATATTTTAAAACATAAATTCTGCGAAGTAATGCATTTATTGCTTATTCTAACACCCGCGCTCGTTACGACAAATTTCCCAGTATTGGGAATGCCTATATATATAAGTACTTATGTTATTTATTATCCATAATATGTATATAAGTATAGTATTTAACTATTTAAGCCCAAGAAATTAAGCATCTTTGTCTAGTTACGATTTTTCATACATACCTAGGACTATTTTCTTTGTACTTGCATTAAAATTTCTCATAGTCTTTTTTAGTATAATCTTTTTTATTTTTTACATGTTTTTAAGCTTCCAGTTAAATATTTTAAGCAATCGTGTTGAATAATCTAATATAAGAATATATCAGAAGAACCTCTCATCTCTACGTGTCTATTTTACATTATTATTGATTTATGAATCCAAATGGTCCTTACATACTTGTGCCTGACTTACTAACATAATATGTTCGAATGAATTAATTTTTCTACAAGTTTTACTTACAGATCATAAAGTATAATAAACCTTTTCTCCGAACATCAAACGATAACCAATTTTCTCCTTCAAATCAATTGGGACTTACAAGTGAATAAAAGTTTCATCTATCTTTCTTTTACAAAGGAGAATAAGTTGTTTAAGTTCCCAGTCGGTCTATTTTATATCATCAATCCAAATACATTAACAATACAAACAAGAGACTAGAAAATGGTCAATCCAATAGAAAGTTGCGTTTCATTTATCTTTTCATGTCGCCGCTCGTTTCTCGACAATACGTCACTAGCTCAAATAAATGACAAAAGCACAATGCTAAGATGTTATTCTTATCTATTTTTCCCCACAAAGAAATATATTTTTCTCGATGTGCGACACTCAAAGATGTTTATGTAATCGTTTATTATATGTTAGCCTATTTTTTGTGAGGCTTCTCAGACAATTGTGGTGTTTACGGTAGGAACTTGAGTAGGAAAAGCAATAAGCAATAACAGCGGAGATCCGAGCCTTGAAGGATGCCGAGTTATTTTTGTATTGTTAAGCAATTACGGAGTTACTTTCAGGAGGCCAATGTAAGTTTCTTATTATTATCCTAAAAAAAAAACAATATTAACTTTCCTTGCAATAAATTTTTGAGCAATATTTTTCATGAGTCAAAAACCTTTTTGATTTGACTGAATTTAACATTATATTTTTACATATTAATATATTTTACATATTAATATAAGTATATCATAAATGGAAAGCAAAGTAATCTCCGCTTGAAATCTTGTGTAAGTACTGGAAATCTTTTCAGCGAATTTTATTTTGCGTTTTCTTAGAAACGACCGCTGTACATTACAATGGAGTTTACTTTATTATGTTCCGGCATTACTCTTTTGGATATGAAGATAATCGTAAAAGTAAGTGAGCGGAGACGAAAAATAATCTTCGAAACGAGTTCCCTCGCGTAATAACTTTTTGACTGTATACCGAACGTTGGTTGAACCGAATGCGGGATTCTAGGCGCGAAGTGTACCACTTGTTCTTATTTACGATCTGCCATTTTCTCCGGTAATATCTTTATTTTTTCCCCTAAGCTATAGTTGCGCTAAAGTGCCCTCGTGGCAACGGTCGGAAATGAAGAAAAACGAATCGGTGTGATTTAGTTTCTTTGTAACCTGATTGTAATTCCATTTGTTTTGTCGCTCTGGGAGTCGGCTTAAATGGTTGTTAGTACGAGTGATTCTTTGTTCGCTTTCGATTTTTTTGTATTCATCTGATTTCATACCCTGATTGTCATTGTACTAGAATATTTTAATCTTCTTCATTTTACTCTCGGATATTGTATTTTTAAATATTGTCATACATATTTTAATTCTTATCTCTCAAGATATCCTTGCCTTTATTTCATTTGTAAATTCATGTACTGTATTCAAAAAAAAAGCGTCTCTTTAAAAGTTTTATACGTCGATTAATTTTTTTTCTTTGGATGATCAAAAACGAAGATATAACTGATAAAGTAGAAATGTGATATTAGGTTTATTTTAATTAATTTTACTCTTAATATATATCTTTTTCATCTGTAATTCGATGTCTATAAAATAAGCTCAGCGACGTGATACTGTAATAAAGCATAACTTCGCTAGTCCTCAAAATACAAAAGAAATTTAATATCGAGGAATACAGTCGCATCAGCTTTGTACGGAAAATTATTAATTTGCGCTCAAAAGATTTCTTATTTCCGTAAAATTTTTACTTTTCACCTACCCGTACCGAAGCTTAATTTTACTACCATTGTAGGGAATCTTGGAATAATTAATATGGCTTTGGTTTAAGATCTTAATAATGATCACATTGTTGATGTTTTATTATTTAAATTGAAACAGAATTGAGATTTTTATGTTGTTTATGCTAAATTGCTGATATTTCACTGGTTGAATTTTGATACATACAAAAATAACTAATTTACTACTAAAACAATTTACCCTATGACTTATGTTCAAGTGAAACGTGTAATCTCCCAAAGTCTTCTTTCCTTTAACTATGAAGAAACAGAAACACTCATACACTCGTACATGCGAACACACACACACGCACACATACACTTACGCATAAACACACACACTCACACATACATACACACACACACACACACACACGTACACTCACACGCACGCACACTCACAAACCTAACACACTATTATATTTATTTTTATTATTAGAGTAATCATAAAAACTTAATATAGTTAATAATTATTCATTCTCTGTGTAGAAGAGCGGGGTACCCAGTAATACAGGTCCACAGTCTAGTACAGGGTCCTTGCCACTAGCATTAAGAACTATGTTTTAATGAATAAAGAGATTTTTGTTTTTTTTTTTTT